>JAURVB010003120.1:0-12738 GCA_033002965.1 Piper betle | reverse complement strand
GCTTCTCATTTTTTAATTATATACTCATTTTAAATAAACAAATATAGTGGAAGACAGGATATGTATGTTAACCAAGAAGACCAATCCAGCCAACCAAGTTACCAATTTTCATCAGATGAGGTTAATGTGATACTTGACACAATACTTATGATCATTTTGATGGGCTTTTTTAAATTGTTCGTCAATCTTTTTATGTTATGTCTCTCTATCAGGAGATCACTTCCAAAGCTAAGAAGTTATATGGTTCTGATGTACCTTTGGCAAGGAAAGTGAACTTGCTAAGTAGTTACGTTTGAAATATTGAGATGACTATTGCATTGTCCTGAAATTGATTGTGTGGTGGTTTTTATTAAAAAGTATGCAATAAAATAAGAAGAAAAAATTGTATAAAGTCCCTCATCATACGATGAATGTGAGAAGATATACAATTATATGGAGAATCGTAAAGACATGAAGTTACTCTAAGAGATACGAAGAATTTGAGAAGAATTATGAAAATGAGGAGTATTTAGTGTTTGGCTCGTTGTATCTATGTGGTTTTTTTCCTATATATACGTGTGTAGTTATATTGTGGGTAATATAGAGCTGAATAGACGTACAAGTGAAGTGTGTGATATTGGGTTTCACTATGAGGTTTTACAGTGAGGCTCTCCCTCTCTGAGGGAGAGCCTCTCCTCATGGTGTACCGTCTTTGTCTGATGAGTGTTCCCAATTAGATGTGTATCCCAGTTGGAGATTATTTCTAATTGGAGTGTATTCCAGTTAGGGGTTGAGTGTTCCTAATTGGATGTGTATCCTAGTTGGAGATTATGCTTAATTGGAGTGTGTTCCAATTAGAAGTTGAGTGTTCCCAATTAGATGTGTATCCCAGTTGGAGATAATTCCTAATTAGAGTGTGTTCTAGTTAGAGTTTGATTGTTCCCAATTGGATGTGTATCCTAGTTGGAGATTATTTATGTATTGGCTTTGTCCGATGTGTATGCCCATTATTTGATTATAGTGGATGGTTTGTGGTTTCCCTTCTATTTTGGAGGTTTTAAGTCAAATTTGTGTGTCATCTATCTTTTATTCTTTATTAGTTGGCCTTGTCACACACTCAACATTGTGTTTGGTTATTTTGTTTGTTAAAAACTTTAACAATTGGCGCCATCTGTGAGAAAAGCAAGGTCATAATTCTTTCCCTAAGAGGGTGGGGGAGATGTGCTAGAAGTTCCAATTAGGGGAGATAGAGGACATTCCACAAGAGTTTGGAGGAGAGAAGTGTTCCCTCCTCATGTGAAAGTGGTGCAGAGTTGAAGATTTTTCAAGGAGTTTCCACATGGGGTGAGAAGGGGAGATTCAAAGGGTTGTATCTCTTTCCCATGTGAAGGATGCTGAAACCAACCCTAATGTGTTCCGTATGATTTAGGAAAGGAGGGATTGTTGGGAGTTCCTCATTATTAAATGAATGTGAGAAGACATGCAACTACATGGGGAATCGTAAAGACATGAAGTTACTCTAAGAGGTACGGAGAATTTAAATAAAATTGTGAAAACGAGGAGTATTTAGTGTTGGCTCTTTGTATCTACGTGGTTCTTTTCTTATATATATATATATATATATATATATATAGGAAATAAAACTTGCAGCTTGCCTGTGCTCAAGTTTGATCTTGGCCGTTGGATTAGCATCCAACGGCCAAGATCAAAAAAACAACATAGGGGTGGCCGCCGGCGCCGCCGCAGCAGCGACGGCGGAGGGGGCGGCCGGCAACGGCGACGGCCAGGGGGCGGCGGCGACAGGGGACGGGGGTGGTCCGGGGGCGGCGGCCGCGTGGTCGCGGGTCGCCACGCGAGGGGCGCGGCGCGGCGGGGTGGCGGGCGGGGGCCGAGGGGGTGCTGCGCGGCGGGGTGGCAGGCGGGGGCCGAGGGGGGGCGGCGGGGGGCGGGCAGGGGCCGAGGGGGGCGCGGCGCGGTGGGGTGGCGGGCGGGGACGGGGGGGGACGGAGCGGGTTGGCGGGCGGGGGCGCGGCGGGGTGGCGGGCGGGGTACGGCGACGGGGTGGCGGGCGGGGGACGGGGCAGGGTGGCGGGCGGGGGCACGGCGGGGTGGCGGGGCGGCGGGCCGGCAGGGGAAGAGGCGGGGCGGCTAGATCCGCCGCCCCGCCGCCGGTGGTGGGGGGAGGGGGTCGCCGCCCCGTCGGCCGGGGGCGGCGACGGGCGGGGCAGGGGGTCGCGTCGGCCGGGGTGGCGGCGACGCTTCGACCGGCGGCGGCGGCGGTGGCGCTTTTTTTTTTTCATCCAACCGTTGGATTGAATCCAACGGTTGGATGGCTCAAGCACAGGCAGCTTGCAATAAATATCAATTAGTATGTTATTTTCAAAGAAATATTGTATACAAATTCATATCCACTTATCTTGTAGGGACTCTAAGAGATGACAATGATATAGTGCTTGAGAAAGCAGGAAAAAGATGAGCACCACAAGAATAAGATTTACACTATGAATGCACCAAAATCTGAATAATTAGTGCAGGATGAAGGGGAAAAGAGGGGGAGCGAAGAAAAAGAAGAGTGAGCCATGGAAATCTTTTTGATTTGGGAAAAATTTTCAAATACATTTTGATTAGTTGAATCTCCTGTTTTTCATGAAAAGTATATTTTTGAAAGATTTTTTTAATGAATTTTTTAGTACTTGAAGCTCCTACTTTTCATTAGAACAAGCTTTTTAATTCCTTTTATTAATAAGAGAGTGTGTGTGTATATATATATATATATATATATATATATACCTTGTTAGACATAAATGGTAATAAATAAAATTAATAATAAATTATGATATCATGCTAGGTTTATAGTGTTTCCCATCTGGTGGTATTACATAGAGATTGAAATTAGGTGGTGACTATTATATGAGATTATAAGTCTTAAAATATCTATTCATTTGGAATTAGTCCATGCCTCCCAAAAAAATAACTCGTGGGATAGGCGTGCAAGCTAGGAGTGGGAGTCACTTAGAATGGGTATGGGATGATACGGTGAGGGGAGTTTATTGGATTGTTAAAAACCTATATATTATGAGACATGGTGCTTACCCACAGGGTTGAGATCGGGTGGTAACTATTATATGAGATAGGTTGTAAGTCATTCAAATTGTTGGTCATTTGGTCATTTTGGGATTACCAACTCTCATAACAGATTAATGATCATAATTGTAGCACACAAGCTTTTTTACCTAAAGTTTTACATTTATTTGGTTGAATAGGAGCCGATTGAAGTGGCCTGTTAACGGACAGGTTTGATCAATGATATGTTAAGGACAATTGGCTAAGGCGCGTGTATATGCCAAAAAAGCTATTGTATATGCTCTGATCAATGATATGTTAATGACAATTGGCTAAGGCGCGTGTATATGCCAAAAAAGCTATTGTATATGCTCTCCGTCAATTTATCGTTTTATTGATTGTTTCTAATTAATTTAAAATAAAATTTATAAAGTACATTTTTATTATTTAAAAGAGTAGTAAAAAATCAATCAATATAACTTCAAAATTTTATTTTAAAATGATAGTGGAATTTATTAATTTACCATTTTATTGAAAGTAGATGTTTATTTTTAAAAGTAAAAATATAGCTATATCAATCTATATAAATAAGAAGTAATAATCTTATATGTTTAATTTAAATTTTATATTATTATATTTTTTAAACAAAATTTTTAATGTAAATATATAGTCCAAGGGACACCAAATTTGTAATCTTAAGAAGAGTTTTATCTTACAAAAATTATGTGGCTCAAATTAAAATTTATCAATTGATAATTGTTTACCGCTAACGATTAAGGAAATTGTAAATAGTATGATAACGGTTAATAGTCATTAAATTAATAATGATAAATGTCTTTAATCACAACATAATCATGGTTGCTGAAACGCTAGTGAAAAAAAATTAAAAAGGAAAAAATACGGGGGAAGTGGTGGATCTACCGGGGGTAGTTTGGTAACTCCAATGGCTGCCTGTATATTCGTCACGGTTGGGTTAGTGATCCGTGTGCCATTGGGATATACTCAATAGACTCGTGTATACCATATATATATATATATATATATATGTTTATGAACCAGTCAAGCAAATAAATCTCACAAATAATTATTTGGGCGCTCTAGAAATTAAAATATAAGATAAATTATAAAAACTATCACGGCTCAATGGTCAAAGCGATCAAGTTGGCCGACAATGCTAGTTATAAAATACTTGCATGCTACTCCAGCGCCTTGCGGTACTACGGTCAATGTAAATGTAATCCATCTGTAGTCAAATCAAAATAGGGTATTCATATTGGACATTAGTTAACCAAATAATTATTAGTCAACTAAATTCTAATTAATATCTGATCCGTAATCTCAGTCAGCACGCGTGCTTAACTCGGTGATGCAGAATGAGGTCCAAAATTATCATATAATTAGTACCAAACCGTGCCAAATTGACGTAATACAACATAAATATAATTGAACCAAACCAAATCATCTGTCTAAACCCACGCAGATCTAGGATTTGGCACCATCAATACGGGTGGAATAATGTATTACAATCTAACATGGACAGAGCTATGCGGCGGACGTCATGAAGCTTAATGGCTCTTTTGTAGTAAAACACCTAAAGAGAGTTAGTCAATGATGCCCAGTCATTAGGAATTTCCTAGTACGGTTTTAGTTGTACGATGTAACCATCTTTATTGGTTAGGGTAGTTTCTACAAATAAATGTAATTTAACCATCATGGTTAGTTATTTTTATAGCAGCATTTGCAATGTTAGTAGTTTAATATGTATGAGAATTGTAATAGACCAAGATGACAAGCAATAAAATAAAAGACTTCTTAACTTCTTCTCCTGGTTCTTGATGTATCAGCTCCATGGCTTCATCTTCATTTTTCGACACCCTGTACTCTATATAATTTCGTCATATTTTCTCCCCTTTATCTATATATATATATGTATATATATTAATATAAAAAAATTAGTTTGTATCATTTATATAATGTCTCTTCGTGTTCTTTAACATGAATAATTAAGTAGAAATCTTAACACAGTTGTTCATGCCCTACCCAACCAGGCTAGATACATTTGTGTTGAATGTGTTGTGTTGGTTTTGCTAGTTCAGGATTTGTTCAAAAAACCAACTGGGCCGAAGATATAGCCACCAAATGAATCTCGACCAGCTGTAAACACCCCTTTGACAAGACTACTCAAGTGAGTCAAACCAAGAGCATATATAAAGTGTACACGGGCATGCCCTTTTTGAAAAAAAAACAAAAGTATTACAAACAGTACGGTAATCAAACATCCGGATAAAAAACGATAAAAGTTTTTATTTTCAAGAAAAAAATGATAAAAAGTGATAAAAGTTGCGTATCAAAATACATCATAGATAAGAAAAAGAAAAGCTTGAAAAGGTTAACCTCAGAGTCGGTACCATCATGCTGCGAAGGCTAGTGGTAGATCATCAACCGAAAACTGATGGTAAAGAGAGAGCAGACTCACTAAGACAATCGTTTTTCATTAGTTCTTGCATTACTCTAAGCAAACTGTGTGCCCAGTTCGATCCTTCTCAAAATTTTTCGTCATGTCATGTATGTCCCCCCTACAACACATGCATGTAGTTAATTTCTTTATAATTACTTCCACTATACGAGGGATTTACACAGCTTTTGAGAAAAGAACACCAACTACGTAATACCCTACTACTATTACATATACATTCGAACTTTCGGACACATAGCTAATTCTGATTCCATAACTAGCACAGTCATTAAAGAAAAAAAAACAATAACACTGTCATCAAAGATAACCTACCGAATAAAACATTCGTGTTTGATATAGCCAAAAATAAAGTTACGCAATTACTATGCTAAAGATTTACATTAAACCAATAAATACTACCGACATCCTGATGCTATTGTCATAACACCAAATCAAGCTAGGAAAAGATATGTCCAAGATGGCGAATTGTAAGTCCAATAGTTATACCCCTATAGTAATTAAGTAAAAAATAAGATAATTAAGTGAAGTGTATAACAAGATAATTAGAATAAGCATAAGCATGCAAAGGGGGAAGGAAAAAGAGAAGACACAAAGAATGTTTTAAGAGGTTCAAAACTCCCAACTCTTCTCTTTTAGCCAACAGGTCCTTTGGTTGGATAGGTTGTTTTAATTTCATTATGACAACCAAGTTTACAACTTACAAGCGATAATAAGGTCTCCTTCACAAACGCAAAGTGTTAAGGTATCTTGCAACCAATAAGCATTCCTTCTCAAACACGTGCCAAGGATCCTTTCAGCCAACTTATAACATCATAGGAGCACTACCACTTGAAGTTAATTCCTTCTTTATCAAGCTCACAATTTGAGCCAAATGACTCTTTCAAGCAAGTATCTTCCTTCTTTAGGATAAGTGCTCACATACACTCAAACACTTTGGAAGTTTACAAAATGAGCTCAAATATTTGAACCTTGTCTTACTATAACCTTCTCTTAGGTTTTACATAATGAAAGCACTAGAATTGCAGGCATAAGGGAATGACCAATCCTAAAAACTAAGCTTGAGCATCCACTGGGTCTAAGAGACATCTAGAGGTTTGCTAGCATCAAAGGTCTCCAAATTGTTTCAAAACACACCCCAGGGCCCTTTTCAGTAGTAGAAAAAATGTTGTCAATAGACTGCACTTTTGTTACTAGCACATGCGAGGCACAAATTAGTAATCGGCATGCAACCGTGTTGAAATGAGCTAAATTTGCAACCACCTTACGACTGCAAATGCTGTCGAAAATGTATTTAAAAATTTTGGTATCCGTTTTGCAGTCGATTATTTACAATTATTTTTTATGATTGAACCGAACGGTTGCTAAACAGTGGCTATATAATTAAAAAACCACAAATTTATAATTATATTTCTGTTTGTGACCAAAAAACGGTGGTCGCAAGCCGATCGCAACCTTTCGACATATTAAAAAAAAGGACAGGGGGTGGCGGGCACAACGCCAACAACCGCCCCCCACCACATTGTCATTTGCTGCCGACGCTCCCATCGCCACTGTGTGTTGTGGCTGTTGTGCGTCATTGTGCCTCACCACTGCTATTTTACACCACTGCCGTCTTGCCATGCGTCGCCTTGTCATGTTGCCGCCATCACTTCATTCTCCTCACCCCACCTTGCCACCGGCAATGATGTCAAAAATTGGGTAATTTTTTTAAAATTGATGTGATGATAAATGTGATAATTATAGTTTGATATTTTTTTAATGTAATTGTGATGAATGCAATTGTTTTTATTTTTTATAATAATATTTGTGTATTATTTGTAAATTTTAATTGGTTAAATTGATTATATTTTATATTTCCATTTGATTTAACTTTATATTTAAATTTTTTCGATTTGAGATGCTTTTTAATAAGTTTAAATCATTGCTTGAGTGATTAATATGCTGAAGTATGCATTGTTAGATCAATTAATGATACATTTTAGGGCATGCTTTAATGATACATTTTAGTTGAATGCAATTAAGTGAAAATCAGTTATAATCATGATTTATATGTTGAAGCATGATTAGAGATAAATTAAATTATGATTAATGATACATTTTTAATTAAATACATTTGCGTCTGTGGTATGCATGAATTTGGCGATTGATATGTTTTTGCTTTTAAGTAGATATTTCATGTTTTCATTCATGCTTGGATTTGTTATATTGTAAATAATTATGAGGATGATTATTACATTATCATAATTAATTACTAACAAATGCATAGTAATTTACCCAACTAAGGTTATGCCCGGCCGATGTCTCTTGAGTCTCGGCGATAGCACTAACGCTCCCCTATAGTATATGTCGTCCAGTACCCACCTAGTTCACAACTTCGGATCTCCTACATAGGACGTCCGACAGTCTGAGTTTGCCGGCCATATGCTAGACAACCGAGAACTATAGGAATTTTTTATTATAAAAAACAATCAAAGGTGGGAGAATTGCCTTTGATTGATGAGGGTTATTGAATTCAGCTTACTTTGAGCCATATACTATTATAATTCCTTCCATTTTAATTTCAAATATCACTGTATATGTTTTTCTTAGTGAGACATGTCTCTTATAAATATGAACATACTTATGTATGCTATTAATATTATCAGCACCTAAATTAACTTGTGGTTCTCTTGATTTCAATCTCAAACTATATATAAAGTTTATTGACATACGTCAGTGTAGGCTATAATTGAAGTACAAATGAACATGGTTGGATATATCAAAGGTAGTTAAGTGGAAGAATTTTAATCCAAAGTATGAACATAGGGTTGAGGTGTTTTTTGATTTTGCATTTTGTCATACCGAAATTGTTAGCAATTTGCAAATTTGTTGTCCGTGTAATAATGGTTTCAATCACTAGAGTTAAGAATGGGATCAAGTCAAGCAATATTTATATTATTATTGATTTATGCCAGATTACTATATATATGGATGACTCATGGTGACGGTTCAATGTTTGGTTATGAATATGGAAGCTGAAATTTAAGTGCAATGGAGGATAGTTTAGGCTTTAGAGGGGTGGTATATGATGTTGTTGGTGCAAATTTTGAGGTTATGCACCATTCACCATATGACCGTTAATTTAATAATGAACAACCTAATCCATATACAATAGCATTTTATGATCTCATGAGTCAAGAAAATTAAGAATTGTATCTGGTTGTTATTATGCATCTTCTTTATATACAACAACAACGTTATTAACTCTAAACACAAGTCATAATGTTGCTTAAACAACATTTAATGAATTTGTGTCTATTATAAAAAGTATTTTGCCGAGATAGAACAAGTTATTAGGTTTTTCTTATGACTCACCTAAATTAATGAAGTAGATAGGAATGAGGGTCGAGAAAATAGATAGTACGTCCAATGAGTGCATGTTGTATTATAAGGAAACATCACACTTACAAGAGTGTCTATAGTGCGAGGCCTCAAGATATCATTAACAAGCTAATGAAGGTGATAAATATAAGAGAGGCATCACAACGAAAATGTTGAAATATTTTTCTATAATTCCCAAATGACAAAGATTGTTCATGTCACGGAAGACTATCAAATATATGCCTTGACATACAAAAAATCCAGAACTCATGGGAGTGATGACTCACCCCGCCACATGGCGATGGACTATACATGGCAGAGTGGTCCTCGACTTGATAAAGGCCCTGATGTATCATCTCATTCGCTAGCTGATCTCATATCATTGACAAATTAGATTTGAGAGAATTGCATGCCCCACACTCACATTGTGATGAGGATATGCTATCTTTAGAATAAGAATCTGAAGCTGAATATAAATATGACAATTACTATTGTAATTTATTTTCTATAAATTTTGTAAGTTCTTTTTGTTATAAACATGTCAAGTCACTAATATACAGTTTGGGTCTTCATTGATATGGTTTAGAGTCATTGGCCATTTCATGGGTTTGGATCACGTAGCGAGTATAGTAGTAGTCGAACATACATGCACATTGATGAGCCTGACACGGCACTGTTGGATGACCATGTTCCTATAGCTCCATTAGGCAATGCTATCAATCCAGTTGTTCAATCTCATGTAGATACCACTAAGCAGCCAACTAGTATAACAACCATGAGGACAGATATGTTGCAGATTAGTGTAACATTTTGATAACATTTGTATATCATCTTCATGCCCTAGCTCAGTTGTTTGCACCATATTTGGCAAAAAATTGAAAATTTTGGATTGTCACAAGTTCTAGTAAATTTTGATGAATCGATAGCCAAATTTGAATAAAGAATGCTACTTTGAAGGATATGGACAAGGACTCGTGCACGCTTGCATAACTACTTCACTACCAACCTAGGATAGAGCCCTCTTGGGACACTCCTAGTATGATCAGACTTGCAAGACGAGACCTACGCACCTGCACATGATCATACATGTAGCATGCTTTTGACAAACAAAGATCCCACTTGCACAATTGCGCTTGGTCCCTACTTTTAGACAACTCTACCAACTCCTCACATCCGAGCTGTTAGATAGCCATCTTGATGAGCAAGTAAGTTACACAACCACTAACTACCAATTATTAGATGAGCCATTCGTGTGTAGTTAATATAACTGGGGGTGCATGGAAACTTCCTCCAAACTAGTTTGACTGGGTCTTTACCTTGAATGATTTGAACAACTTGGGACAAGTCTACTAACTCATTTGGACAACAAGGAGACAAGGGAACAAGCTGGAAGCTCAATGATTAAGTCAGCATCTACCCCATTCTGGAAGATGGAAACTACCTAGAAACTCCCTCATCATCCAGAGAAGTTCTACCTATATATACCCTTCCTCAATCACATTGGAAAGGGGGATATATGCACACATACAATAGAGATCGTATACCTAGGACTAGAGGAACAAAACCCACTCATCATGCCTCAACCTCTCACCCTCTTAAGCTCTACACTACCAACCTGAAAGAGTGAAAGATGTTGAGAAGAAGTCGTGGAAGCCAAGTTACATAGAGGAAGCATTGTAGAAGAGGAGTCCATGGTGGGATCTCATCACCACATATTTGCATTACTTCACCCTTCACTTGTTGCATTGTTGTTTTCCTTAATGAGCTGCATGATGCATTCTTGTTCTTTTATGGGGTGTATGATGGATTTTGGTTGACTTTTAATGTATCTTGTTTGTGTTATCTTGTCTGCACTATTTTTTAGTTGATTACTTCATGCCCATGCTTAATGCTTTAAAAGAGTAGCTAATTTTTGCATGATTAAGAGATTTGGTCAAAATATAAGAATAGGTAGGTTGATGATATCTATGGATGAAGTAGTTTGTGAGTTTAACTATAGGAATGTATTGAAGTCATAAGCATCTACATATGAGAGTTAATCTTAATGCACCAATTTAGTCTTTGTGTGCACAAGAATGTGAAATTATGCTTGGGCAATTGGTTGTGATAAGATGCAGAAGCCCGTTACAATTAAAGTTGTTTCCCTGGATATCAGCTATAAGAGTATGTGTAACTTAATTAACACAACAAGATATGCTATTTATCAATTAAGTGAAGTTATTAATCTTAGATCCATTATCTACAAAGAGAATGTGTAATAACTTGTGTTGTGTTTTCTATCTTCATGCCTTTGCATTAGTTTCATCATTAGAATTGTATACCTATTTCATACCTTCACTTGATTTGTTAGTGTTAGAGTAGCTATTTATCATATTATACACTCTGTGCAATCGCTTAGTAGGTTTACTGATTTAATTCAACATCACTTTAAAAACATCAAAGCCTCATCAAACTGCTTCTTACTCATTATTCTATTACTTGTTTGATGCATGTGCTTGCATGATGCATTGATAAAGCAACAAGCACCAAATAAACCAGACGCGCTGAGGACCGATATCCAGTTGAGAGTTCTATTTTCATCAAGTAATGGGCAAGTAAAAGTTTGTTTTAATTGTCTTTACCTCACTTTATTACAAATCTTCATTTTCACTTTTTCATCTTAGTCTTCTTGAACCAAGTATGCCCAGACAAATCAGTGTTACAATTACAGGTAGATTTTGTAAAACCCATGACTCGAGTCAAAGTTTCACATTAGCGAACCAATCGGTTCAACCATCAGTTTGAGTTGAGTCAGTTTCATAAACCGCATGCTGAGCTGAGGCCAGCCGTAAGTTATGAGTAATGAGGGTCAAGTGTACCTAAGAATATGATGATAACGTCGAAATGATGGTGAGAAATGAGTTATTAGTGCATATAAAAGTATGGAGTATATATATTTTTTATGTAATCGATGAAGTATTTTTAGTACGAATAATGTATTATGACCCATTGTAGAGAAGTTTGGGTGGGTTATTAATTATAGAACATGTCATTGTGATGTTGTGGTGTGTATTATATTTTATGGTATATTTTGTATTTTTTAAAGATTTTTTTTGAATTTATTAGGATATAGTTATTATTTTTTACTCGATTTGGAGTCGATTCGAGTTAACTTTTATTCACAAAATTGCTACCGACCCATTTCTCCCTCCCGACATTTCTCCCCCTCCCAAACCCTCGTTGCCGCCCCTTACCTTCCGTTGATGCCTCCTCCGACCGCTGCCCCGTTGTCGATCAATGCCGTCGAGCCCCGCCATGACGTTGCCGTGCCGCCTTGAGTGCCCCCGGCCGACACCCTGCCTCCACGACGCGAGGGAGCTGCACCCCCCGACCGTCATCGCCGCCGTCTAGTCACTTCCTCGACGTCACCGACCATCCCACAACCTTCCCCCGATACCGATGGCCACGTCTTGAGACAGGGCGTGTGTTTTTCAAAGTGGGCTCTGGAATTGGTAAGCATCCATTCCATTCCCGAGGGATCTTGATAACCCCACCTTTAAGTTCCTCAAACTTGGAGAAGTGTAGAGGTTTATAGGTACTGCTGTGTAGTGCATGTCTAGATTTGTGGTTTCAAAGGGTACTAAATGTGCATGCCTGAGAGTACTTAACCTCTGTACTTAGGGCTAGGAGTAATATAGAAGATGTAGAGACGTGAGAGGAAAGAGAATGATTTTCTTGCGTAAGGGATAGTTTAAAGTAGCCAGGGAAAGGTACTGAGATAGAAAGAGGGCACTGTAGTGCGAGGTCGACGGCTACTAGTTATTACCCTTAAGAGAGTTCATGGGGAAGAATAATAAAGTTTTTATTCAATAGGAGGGTCA
>JAURVB010003115.1:0-172334 GCA_033002965.1 Piper betle | reverse complement strand
CGGTAACTGGTTCGGTTACGTGTTGCTGAGCGATTGTTCAAAGCCGAAAATATAATGCTGCCTCATCTACTGTGGGTATATTATAATATGAATCTAGTAGGGCCTTACATATCAAACTAGCGGTTAGGGAAGATCACAACCAATTAATTTAACTATTAACTCATTTTACAAGGACACAGGGTCAAATATGAGCTCCGGGAAGTACTTAAAAAGTGCCCTGCTTAAGCTAATTCCAAATTTGGTTTAGCGTGACCTGAAGGCAATGCTTAGAATAATTTTCAGAGGAAAATAATAAGTTGCCTGAAAAAATTAAGGTGAGTTGCACCTCACACACACACACAGAGATATATATATATATATAAAACTTATATGAGTTAGATATCTCATTTAAATCTTTTTTAATAGGTCCCATATGCATAAATAGGAGGTTGATAAAATTTACTCTTTTTTACATTAATATGACGTACTTTTAAATTTTTAAAATCACTAGTTGAAATAATATTAAAATTAATTGTTATTATAAATTATTTTGATAACTAAGATAAAAGGCTTAAAAGTATTATTAGTCATTAGATTATGCTAAAAATTTACAAATATCTTTATTACTTATTTTTATATTTATCCATGTGGGTTTTGAGTTAAGTATAGAAGTTATAGCTTATATAAGCTATAAGTGTTGTAGCTCATGTATAAATAGTTCTTAGTTATATCCTGTAAGGAACATGGATAGGTCTGAAAGCTTAACTATTGTAATACCCGATCTAACATTATAAGATACCACGTAAAAAATAAATAACAAAAGTTAAGGGTAAGTCTAGTTGGCATAAAAATAATACAAATAAAATGAAAATTTTAAAATAGTCAACATTAATAAAAGTAGTTATATTTAATGTAATTTATATATATAAATTTTAAATTAATTATTTTGTATACAAATAAAATAAAATTACACTCAAGTAAAGTAAATAGGAGTATAAAACAATTATGATTACCACTAAGTGGGTCATCTATGTGAAAATTTTTTCATTTTTTTATATGATGAAAAAAGGAAGGTATTTTTTTCACGTGTGAGAGGAAGTAGGTGAGGTCATTTGAATATAATCATAATCAGTTTGAATCGAAAAATAATATACATTTACTAATTTTTTAAAATATATTATATATATTATTTTTAGTAAAATTGACTATTTAAATTTTTTATGTCATTTTTATTTTTCATGCTAATCAAATACCCATAAGCGTCTGATTTCGAGTAAGCTGAATATGTATTTACTCGTTGAATTTGTTGATTAAAAATAGGTCATAAAGTCCACGTCGAACATTTGAGGATGGGCTTGTAATGGGCCTGGGCTAGAGTTCTGGGTGAGCCTTATTTACAACATATAGCTTAGCCCATGTAGGTGACGCGCGCATGCAAGGGTCCGGTACACATACAAACATTTGATTGACGCAGCTAAATCTTGTGAGGACATATTAATGTCATTGTGCCCCTTAATGATAATTATCTTTAAGGTCTTACAGCCACAATTAGGGGTGCTAATTGACTGATCTGAGCCGGTTCAACATGTGTTCAACTCGGCCTGAATAGTTCGAAACTCGTTCGAACTCAACTCGAGATCGAACGGTTTTAGACATACATCTTGAGTTCACTCGAATATGCCTGATGTGTTTGAGCTTGAATAGACTTAAACTACTGAATTTTTGTGGAGTTTCGAGTTCACTCTAATATCTTTATGTGTTTGAGCTTAAATATACTTAAACTGCAATCCTGTGAGCTCGTTCGGGTACTTCTTTGTTATTATATTGCATATATATATATATATAATATAATATAAAGACTATATTATTATATTATTTTATCGAGTCGATGTTCGAGTTATACCAGTCGAGTCGAGTCGAACACGACCTTGCTCAAACTCGGCTCATAAGATTCAAGTTCGAGTCGAGTCAAGCCTAGTCCGAATGCTGAAATGCTCACGAGCTAGCTCGCTCAATTAACAACCCTAGCCACAATGAATAATGAACAAGTAAAGATACATAGATGATAACACTCTTTAATTACCAAAATTTTCGAACTTTAATTAAGGACATTAAATGCATAGTGATTTAATTATAACTGATTGGGTCTTACAGTTGGGGGAAAATTATTTAAACACTTGCTACAACAAACTCCTAGCCCTTGATTAGTGTAGAATACACGATTCAGTGGAATTTGAAAAAATAATCCTAATTAATATTATAAACTCATGAATTATACTGATAGTACCAATCAGAAACTGTTAGAAGGACTTTGTTCTAGTAAGCACTATAACAAAAAAATTTCCTTACAATTATACATAACTGTAAGACCCTATAATATATTATCGTTCTTATATGTCATATGTTACCAACTCACTGTCTCTTGAACCTTCACATAAATAAACTTTAAATTCCTAGCCAATAAAACAGCAAAAACTATGTTTTTGCTTCGAATGCTTGTGATTTTAGCACCTCGGCCAATAAAAATTTAGTTGGCATTTATCAGGAGAATTGGGTTCTAAATTAACTTATAAATTGTTTGTGCAATAGTGTAACTGGTCATGTCAGCAACTTAGAATAAGAACAGTTGGATCAAGTTAAGATTTAGGAACAGACTTAAATTACTTTTTTCGGCAATGCCTTACGTGGTCATCAGTAGGGTGCTAATTGAGCGAGCGAGCCGAGCTCAACATGTGTTTGAACTCGGCTCGAATAGTTCGAAACTCGTTTGAACTCGACTCGAGATCGAACGAGTTTGGACATACATGCTTGAGTTTGACTCGAATATCTTTTATGTGTTCGAGTTCGACTCGAGCCTAGACTCAGCTCGATAATAGTTCAAACTATTTAATTTTGTTAGCTCGTTCGCCAGCTCGTTCGTTAGCTCAACTATCTTGCCTTTGTTATTATATTTCATATATATATATATATATATATATAAATAATATAAAGACCATATTATTATATTATTTTATCGAATCGAGCTCGAGTTACAACCGAGTCGACTCGAGTCGAACACGACCTTGCTCAAGCTTGGCTCGTAAGATTAGAGTTCGAGTCGAGCATTTAAATATCGAGTTTCAAGTTGAATCAAGCCGACCCAAACGCTAAGTACTCACGAGCTGGCTCGCTTAATTAGCAACCCTAGTCATCAGCCCATCCTCTCCTCCGTTTCTTTTCGCAACCTTCTCCAACTCTCACCCTTTCCCCCCTTCTCTTTAATATATATATTTTCCCATTACAATGAAATCGTTGCCTTGCAAGACGGGCTTTGGTGAGGGCGACAACTTTGACTGTTGGGACACCGGAGGAGTAAGATTTGGGGCCATGTCGGCGTAGCGGTCGTCCGTAATTAGGTCGCATAGGATAGAGAAGATAAAGATGGAAATAAGGAGGGAGGTGGAGATGCAAACATTGGAGATGAAGTAGCAGCGGGCTTCACACCATGTTTTTGGTTCGATTCGACGGTGAATTACACTGCTAAATAGGATACATTAGGATCATAGTTTGAAATTCCATTTTGACTCCAAAAATTACCTGAACCAACTCGATTTGGTAGCTTACCGAGTCAAACTCTACGAACGACTTCAAAATAACTACTTTAGTAATTAACTTCCCGAGTATGCCATAAAATTTATTAAAACATATTATTTTTCTATTTAAATTAATTAAATCAATATGTTTAAGTTATGTAAATGATGATTTATTAATTTGAAGTGTCAAAAGAGGGATATATACCAATTCTATATAATTTTTGTTTATATAATTAAAATTTAATATAAATGACTCCAAATTGGCTTGTAGTTGACTTTAATTTATAGTGTGTCAAGTCAAATTCAAATTTTGAATTTTTAAATTGTAATTAGGATAGCTATGGGCTGGATTCTCCATTCCTACACTTCATGGATTATTTAGCATTCATTCTTTATTGTGGAAAATCGTCCATTAATTAATTGATTAATTGAAGTGAAGATTGATAGCTTTAAAGAATGGCTTTCTAATTCTATATTTCTAATCAATCGGTACAATGTATCCGACCAAAATGGTGGTTGTCTTTAAAATCATGAACATTAATATGTTTCACTTTTTTAAAATTTTTTTGTCATTGAGCATGTACTGCTTATTGTTGTTTTGAATAAATAGTTTATGATAAATGGATGTTGTAGCTTCGAGTTTTTTTAAGTGCTTGCAAACTAGCTGCTTTATAGATACACTATGTCTGTTCAAACTTTGTGGTTTATGTGCGCTTTATTCTTTATTGTAAGTGGTTGATATATAGTAGCAAAAAGAAGAAAAATAGATCAGATGAGGCATACCAACACAGAAGAAGAGGAGAGTAACAACGGATTGGCGATAGCTGGTAGAGAAGTTCTTTTCATAAAGAATGAGGTAGTTCTTCCATCTTAGAAAAAACGAATCGCATCGTATTGACGATTTTGTTTTAGCGGACTTACTGTACAACTGTACACACGCTAGGGAATGCTTAGGTTCCCCTCTTATTTAGTTTATACATAGATGTAAAAATTGGAATCATACTTTAAATCGGATTGGAAGAAAGTCATTGAATCGGATTCATTCATCAAAAATCAAACAAGAATCAATATACTTAAATTGGTTAAAATTAATAGGCTATTAATTATAGAATATGTTATTTTAATGTTATGGTGTGTATTATATTTTATAGTATTTTTCATATTTTTTATGGATTTTTTTGAATTATTTTAAGTAAATTACTATTTTTGACTCGGGTCGGAGTCGAGTCAACTTTTAATTATGAGAATGTCACCAACTATTTTTTCCCACTAGTACTCTCGCCTCAATCACTGATGCACCACCCCTCCTTGACTCTAGCGACACTGTCTCTAGCTGCCATGCCGCCGCTACCGCCTCGGCTGTCGTGCCGTCGCCGCCACCTTTGCCCAATCCTCACCCTCGCTCTCGTGCACCCCGCCCTCTTCCCACCCCCCTTGCCGGCCCCGCCAATTCCCCGCACCCTACCCCCTACCATCACTGCCCACCACATCATCGCCCACCCCCATTGCCGACCCCCACCCCCTCCCTCCGTCGCTACCCCATCCTCCCCTGCCCCGTCTTCTGCCACCCTTTCGAATCAGCTTAAATCGGCCAATTTATGAACCGATTTTTACCGTGGCTGAGTTGCATACTTTTTTGAAGCGGAATCTTTCAGCCAATTCCACCAATTTTTGCAACCATGATTCTATATAGTCTCTTTTATTCTGAAGTTTATTCTATATAGTCTTGCGGTTAGAACGTACACCCATTAGTGTATGTGTTAGTTGATCGACTGAGTTAACGAAGATCAGATTCACCACCACTAAAAGAAATACCTCTTTCCCAACCACTTGCCTGCATAGTGAGTGAAAACGAGTGCAAAATATTTGAAAATGATAATCAAGCGTCAATCCACTCTTATCATTTAAAAACTACAAGAACAAAATGCACAGCAAGCTCAGTACATCAATACACATTATACATACACAACTGCTACTACATATTATTAGGAGCATGAACCGAAATAACTAAGGAGCCGAAAGCCTTCATCTGTGGGAAAACTAATTATGTAGACTATATATCAATATTTCTGCATGCAAATATATATAGAGAGAGAGAATAGAAGCATATATATATATATATATATATATATATATGAAACACACACAAATTAAAGCTCCCAATTAGTCATCTTCATGCATGCCTTAGTGTACAACAAGTTGATCAAGTGCAGGTAGCCGGTGGAAGGCTGCACTTGGACGGGAGAAGAAGAGCGAGTTTAGGGTCAATGCCAAACATGGCGGGGTACTTGGTGTTCTTGAACCCACAAAGGCACGGAATGTTGGCACCCTTGAGCGCCTTGCAACATGCCGGCGTTGGGGGTAGAGGTTTGTCCCCGCTCACCGCCGGCTTGCACTCCATGAAATCTGCTATAGTCATGTTGCAGAGTGGGCCGGACGAGGAACCAAACACTCCCATTTCATTGCCCATCACAACCGCCATGACCAACACCACCAACATTGACATCATCATCTTCTCCATGGTCGGTACGTACAACTTCCTCTCCTAATTTCAAGACCCACAAATCACAATAAAGAGAAAGCAGTTTGTCTTTGTTTATGCTCTGTTATACACTTGTCGAAGGTGGAGCTTATTTATAGGCTAGGGAGAGAGCTTGTAGTGTGCGCCCGTGAGGGTCTATTTTGTTGGTATCTCGTAGGAAGGAGGTTTCACGAGCCAAACAGATCTAATGTGCTCCTGGCTCATATAGCCTGACGATTCCCTGTGCATTTGTTTAGTGTATATTTGTGGCTAGTGGAGGTTCGAGGAAAAGAATTAGAAACTTTCTGTGCAACTTGTGGCCATTGGTTTACCAGCAATGGATTGCATTTGTCGAGCATAGCATGTCAAACCAACTGTCGTTGTGTTTGTTTTTCGTCCATCGTCCCGACTCTGAGAAGGGCTATTATTCATGATTCACAATATAGAACATATCTGTTACTGCTGGAGATGGTTCATTGAATTTTGCATCAATATTTATGTTATGATACATTCGACTAGACCGATCGAGATTGATCCAATTTATTCTTCATTTTCAAGGTGTTGGCCCGTTGAAGGATATTAGTAGCAACGAAAGCTGGTTAAGAATTACAAGAAGAAAGATTTAGAGCATGAAATTAAAACACGGTCCAGACCGACGCGTTGCTAGACAACAATGTGCAAGTCAGGTACCATGTCTGGCTTTTTCAGCAGCTCATGAGGAAGCCAAGAATCCTCTCTAACCTTTTCCAATGAATTAAAAACCGCTGATCGATGGGATTAATGATAATGCGAGTAAATAATGTGGAGGAAAATCAAAGTCTCAGAGAGATGGGAGAACTCACGGTCGAGAGAAAGGCCGATCTTTTTGTGGAATAGCCAGGGTTTCGATCCTGGGACCTGTGGGTTATGGGCCCACCACGCTTCCGCTGCGCCACTCTGATTTTGTTAGAACTGGTGGGATAAATTATTATAAATTAAAGCTCTCTTTGTACATGGGCTTATTTCCTCTTTCCAGTTTGGCTTGTTTGCCATCTTAGTTGGGTCCTCTCCTTTTGAGTTCGGCCCATTTGATTTGTACTCTTGTCAATTCAAATTTGTTATGTTAAGCTCTTGCCTAATTTTAGATGATTTTAGATTTTTTATTTTTATTTGTAATAAAAAAATGCAAAATTTTAATTTAACTTTATTTTATGAGCTAAAAATAAAAGGTAATATTTTAAAATATTTTGTAAAAATATTTTTTTAATATATATATATATACTAATTTTATTAAGGTTGACAGATTAAAATTTTTATGTTATTTACATTTCTTTCATGTTAATCGATCCATGTGGTTGGCACGATAATAATGTAAATGAAAAAATAATTTCATAAGGAATATAAATGACAAATGTAATGAAACAAAAAAATTAAAAAGATTTCTTTTTTATATATTTGGATAATACAAAAATAAAATAAAAAATAAAATATTTTTTTCACATGTGTCTCCCAAAATTTTTTGCTAATTTATTGTTCATAAGAAAAATTAATTTGTAAAATTTTTTCATAAACCTGCTTTGACTAAAAGCTTAAGTTTGTTTGACTAAATTTTTTAGACCGCCAAACATGCAAAAAAAATTTTACCAGATTTTACATTTCTTTTATATGATTTCAGGACAACTAAATATGCCTTAAGTCTTTTGTTTATTGATACACTAGATATTATTAATTTATTCTAAAAATATAATTAAAAAAAAAGATGTTTCAATATGTTGCATTGTATATTGTTTAGGAAATTTTATATATTTATTTGAAGGAGATATGAAGCATTAATGCACTTTTAATTACCATTTTAGTCATATTTTTGCTTTATAAAGGGAATCTAATATAATAGGCATTAGGTTTCCATTGGACCATAATATAATTATGCATATATGAACATGAAGAAGCCTAGAGATCATGACAATCAAATTTAGATGATGATGATGAGTTCGATTTGTTATATGAAGCATTATATATGTGGTAACCATGGCAGTGGAATCGTAGAAAGATGTATTGTTTTCCGCTCCTTCTTTCTTTTCCAATGCAGTTTCTTGTTTTCACCTCTCCTAATTTGCATGTTGGTTGTACTGGTCTTTAAAGATTACCACCCAACATCAACTAAACTAGTTTAAGTATGTAAGGTACATAAGATAGCAAAACTTACCATATATGTCTTTGTTGTGTACGTCTCGCATGTTTTTCGTGAAGTTAAGTAATTTGATCCTGTTGATCTTATCGTACAATTCAAATACTGTGGTTGGTAAAACATTAAAATTTTACTTTAAAAATATTGAATTTTTTTGTAATGAATATTAACACTACAGGGAGTCGGAGCAGTCAACCCACTCATGATTTTAATCTGTGCCCTATAATTATAAAATTAGAATTAAGTATTTAATTGAATTAAGAAAGAGTCGTTGAATTTGACTAATTTATCAAAACATTAGACCCTAAATATTAATTTATTTAAATCTGTTAAAATTAATAGGTTATTAATTATAAAATATATTATTTTAATTTTACGATATATATTATATTTTATAATATTTATTCATAATTTTATAATTAATTTAAATTATTTAAAATTAATTATTATTATTTTATTTAAATCAAAATCGAGTCAACCTTTTAATTATAAAAATAATAATCAACAGTTAGTTTTCTCCGAACTGCTCTCCCACTCGATCATACGACGTACATCACCCACCCCCGTTCCGATGACATGCTTATCGTACTCTGGGAACCACGTGTGGTTGCCAAACTTGAATGCAATAGCCAAAATGCAATGGATCAATGGTCATTACGTAATTTAAAAGACCTAATTGTTGAAAATCTAATGTTGGACTTTTTTTCATTTACATGCAAATTTTGACTCCATTGATCATAAAACCGTATAAGCCCATGGATCTTGTCCGTTTTCCTGTCTACCACGTATTTGACCAAACAAAAGTAGTTTTGGCACCATTTAATTAACAATCCTATAAGACGTTCCCTCTTTATTTTTTATTTTCATTTTTAATGTCAAAAGACAAACTTATAGCTCTTTAAAGTATTTTTTTTGTTGAAACAAAATGATAAGTAGCCTTTGATGATAACTGAATGTTGGCCGTCATCTGCTAAATCCACGGGCTCTCTGTAATTTGATTTTATTGCTGCTCCTGCTCTTTCAGGTCAGACTAATTTCGGTCAATTATGATAATAATAATTTGGTAACTCCAAAATGGGCAAGAGATCACCGGTGATCAGGACAAAATTAAGTATGACAAATTAAATTCTATGTAATTACTCAGCATGTAACATTATAGAATTTATATATTGACCTTAAAAAAATGGTAGCCAACTTTGAATTTTACCCGAAAGCCCTTAAATTAGAAGCGTTCTAAAAAATTGAATAATTTTTTTTGTCATTCATATATATATAATATATAATTGCCGTCATTAATGACGCGTCATTGACATGCTCGAGGGGTAGTATATAAACTAATTAACTTGCATAGAATATGATTAATTTATAAATAGGAAGATATTATTTGTAATTTTGTAATTTAAACGTCGCACTTGAACTCGATTTTGAATACTTAGATGTTTTTTAAAGATAAATTTGTTTATAGACAAAGATATTGTGTTAAATGTAAAAGACTTTTTTTAATCTCATTTTTTCTGCGAAAGCGGATCATATTTGTAGGTAAATAATGCACATAATAAAGCAAAATTTTTCGAAAATTATGTTGTGAATAGTTTTTTTTTTTAAATGTTGTGATTTGTATGAGCACCTAGATCACATCTTAAATCCTCGCGAGTTTCATGGATCATTATACTTCTTTCGTTTGTTACCACAATCAATAATTTATTACATTAATTTTGCAACAACAAAAAAGAAGAAAAGTGGGATCCACAAAAAAAAATGGGAACACCGGATGGTCCCACACAACAGTTCAAATTCACATCTTTAAAAGATATTCAATTAGATCTCACTTTTTTTGACTTGACCATACTACCCTTCTTCTGCCACCGTCCGACTTCCACCTACCATTATCGGCGTCTCCTCCTCTTCTTAACCCCTCCTTTCTCCCACCTCTCCATCTCCCACGCGTTGTTTGCTGTTCCAAGCTTAGCAGACATGGCGGCAGATTCCAAAGTCTTCACCTTGGAGGATGTCTCCAAGCACAACACTCACAAGGACTGCTGGCTGCTCATCGGGGGGAAGGTGTTGGTGATTTGTTTGGATGCATTTTTTTCTGGATTTTGGTTTGTCGGTCTTTTGGGATCGGGGATTTTTTTTTTGTTAATTTGTTTGTATACGTTTGATTCATCACTTGAAGCTTAGCTCTGTTGTTGCCAATCATTTTTTTGTTTGTCTTTTTTTCGGGGTCAATTGTCCAACTTTGTTGTTGGATTTGTATCTCACTACTGTTTCTGATGTTTGTCGTGGATCAGGTGTTGCATGTTTCTTGTACTGTTCTTGTTACTGAGTTTGGGCTTTTTATGTATTTTGTGATCTGCTTCTATACCATGATTATCCATGATTATCCGACGACAGAACTTGGTGAACGCGTGAAGCTTATGAGTAAATCTGTGTCTCTGCTGATAGCAGTTCTTTAGATCGTTTGTCAAGATTCATCCTTTTTACTTATGTCTTCGATTATGTGTTTGATTATGTGTTGAGAGACTTTCAAAGTAGGTGGTTGAAGTCATTAGATTCTTTTTTAAAAAAATTATTTTGGCCATATATATTTAGTTTGTTTTTTCTTCGAAATAAAAAATAAGTTAGTTTACATTTACATCTTATTTGCTATGACATTATTTTGCTAATCAGCTTCATACACGATGAGTTTATAAACAGCAGCTGATTCACTAGTTTGTATGCTAAAATTTCTAACCTGCTAGTTTTTCTGTATGTTTAGTTAGACGCTTGTTGTCGTCATCAAATTATGCGTCTTAGCCCCTTTGTTATCGGGGGATCGAATGTCACATCTGCTGGTAGTTCTATAGAGTGTAGGTTTTGTATGTATTACAATCTGCTGTGTGCTTGCCTATGTTTGATGGCGTTTGTCAAGCCAAGTCGCTTTCACTTTTGCCTTCGTCCATGTTTTGATGGACTTTTTAAGTAGGCGGTTAATCTTTACCATGTGTTTTTAATTTTGGTTATTCATTTTTTTATGAAGCAAAAGATAAAGTAGTTTACACTTACATCATATTTGCTCCTACATAATATTGCGAAAAAGCTCCATACACGAGTCTATAAACAGCAGCTGTTTTCAACAGTTTGTGTGCCAAAATGCCACATCTGTTGGTTTGTTTGTATGTTTGGTTTGAAAAACTGGTTTTCGTGATCAAATCATTCTTCTTACCCATCTTGAGGGCATCTTCTCATTTAGGTTGAGGTTTAGTTTTTATAGTTGATAACTAGTATTGACCGAACTGATCTTGCAATGAGGTAAACCTATATCACTAGGTTGCTTTGTAATATATAAGTGGTTAATCATTTCTTTAAATAGTCTTTTTTTTATCACTCAATGTTAGATATATGGTCTGATACTAATCAGTGGTTTGGGCTTTTACCATCTTCTAGTTTGTTTGTAAGTATATATGGAAAGTTTTCTTATTTCTTACCTACCTTTGGAGTTTCTCTTTGTTTAACTTGAGGTTTATTTTTTACTTTTAACTTTGAAACGAGCTGATCCTGCAGTAAACAAATCGTAATCTAGGTTTATTTTGCATATACAAGTGGTTAGCTATTATTGCTTGAACAGTCCTTAATCTCCCAAAATTAGATTGATTGTGTAATCCTATTTTGTGATGTGATGTTTTCTAGTTACTTCCAGTCAAAAGTAAGTTTGGGCATTCTAATCTCGTCTTATCATCTGGTGCTGTGAAAGGTTTCTCTGATGGAAAGCATTTCCTCATTGCGATGGTCGGGTGAAAGTGAATTTATGAAGTTTATGAGTTACGGTCATTGTGTTACCTGCTACTGTTTATGGCATATTTAAGAACAGAATCTTTTACTTTTCTTATCTTTTGCATTGGCATGTGATGCGTTTTTTCCCCCTCACATCAATTTTATTTGACGGTGGTGGGTGATTTTATGGAAGATTCCTTTTATCTTGTTTTTCTAATTGATACATTTAGAAATGGGCTATATTTTCTATCTCTGGCTTGAGTTGGATGCTCGTATTGTAAGTGTAAGATCCAGTCTGTTATAAGCCTCTAGGGCACATTAAGCTATTATCAAATCATGTTTCATTTGCATATCTCCCAGTGCATCTATGCTTTTTTTCTGTTTTGTATTTTATACATAGAAACAAATTGATAGATCACGTTTTCTTTATTGAATCTGTTCGGTTTGCTGCTTTATTTGCAAAAACCCCATTAAGTATTTTTTGTTATGAGACCAGTTAGTGCTAGTAGCCTCTTCTTTTTAGAAAAAATTGAAATTCTTGTTAGGAACCATTGAAGGTTACATTCGCAACACGCCAACGCTCTCGGTTGATTTAGATGTTGCTGTTTGTTGAATTTGAATGTGCACGCTTTATATCACCATTTGGACAGAATTGAGATTGGAATTTTTTTGCAAAACATCATTTACCCAAAAGCTTGTGAAGTTTGGTGAGTGCAAACTCTGTTGAAACATAACATGAAGTGTGTATTGACTATACCTCCTGCATGAAATGGTTTCGCAATGTGGAGCACCTACTATTTGATTATGTTTCAGTTGTACACCAGAAGAAGTGTAGATTTTTAACATTTCCTTGATGATACTAGACATAAATCATGATTGTTTTAAATAAGTAGTATAAATGATGTCAGAGTTAACGTATTGGTTGTTCCATCTTTGAGCTAGGTTATTTGCTTTTCTACTGAAGATAATACATTTACCCTTTCTCAACCACCCTCCCGTGAAACAGGTGTATGATGTCACTAGGTTCATGGATGACCATCCAGGAGGAGACGAGGTTTTGTTGGCTGCAACAGGTTAACTAACAACCTTAGATGTTTAATCTTCTACTGACGGTCATGACATTTGTTTCACTCATTTCATATTCTTTAGCATTCTTCTCCCTCTTTGGCAGGTAAAGATGCAACCGATGATTTTGAAGACATTGGACACAGCAGCACTGCAAGAGCCATGATGGATGAATACCTCGTCGGGAAAATAGATGCTTCGACCATCCCTGCCAAGACTAAATATACTCCTCCGAAGCAGCCTCACTACAACCAGGACAAGACTTCCGAGTTCGTCATCAAGCTTCTGCAGTTCCTTGTCCCCTTGATCATCTTGGGTGTGGCTGTGGGCATCCGTTTTTACACCAAATCAGCTTAAAAATTGGTCGAGCGAGCTAAACGAAATATCTGAACGGCCGACATTCTTCACTTCAAATGTTCCCTGCATGATTGGACTCAAACCTCATTGTTGTTTTGATTTACGTTAAGGAATGTTAAAAACTGTGGTATGTTTGGTACCCCAAACTTGCTAAACATTTGTGAGTTGCACCTGCAGTTTGTTAGGTTCTTATGTGAAGCCGAACTCAGTTTTTCTCCGTTACATGTACTTCTGTCGATGTGCCTGTGTTGGACAGATTGACTCCATTCCAAAGTTTTAAATATTATTCCAGTTATTATATTAGATTCATATATGGTGTGTTTAATTCTTGGGTTAAATTGGATTAAGTTGGATTTTAAAACTATAAATAGTATTTTTTATTAAATATGAAAAATGTTTTTTCCAATTAATATTTAATTAAATGTCATCCAAAATGCCCGAGTTCTTTATAAAATAAGTTTTTGAAAATATCATATTAAAAAATCAGGCGTAAGTAAAAATAATGCATAACTTAAACTGTATGAAATCTGCAAAAAAATGCAATATACTTGGTTAGTCTATCGTATATGATGTAATATTAAATTGCATAATTTATACCAACTAGTGTTTTATTTTTTATTGCAGTAGTTCATAAGAATACATTTTAATGAACTCAATCTCTTTCCTTTTTTCGGGTTTTTTAAGTATGTAGCTAGAAGTTTTTTTTTTTTTTAAGGGGAAAGAAAAATTTGTTATGTTGGTCTTGCAGTGTTGAACTTTTTCTTATAGGTTTGTTTAGTTGACATGAAAATAGTATAAATAAAAAATAAATTCATTAAAAATAGAAATACAATGAAATGTCATTAAAATTTTAAAAATTTCTTTTACGTGTTTGAATAGTAAAAAAAAATAGGATGAAAATGAAATTCTTATTCCTATGTGCACGTGTCTACAAAAAAATTTATTTTTCATAAAAAATATTACTTTTTAAAATTTTTACATAGAGATTGAAATTAAAAAAAAATTTACTAAATTTTAAAACATTTAAACACAAGAAAATTATTAACTTCTAAATTTAAGATTTCTTTCGTGCAATTTAAGAATAACCGAACAAATCCATGATAAACAACAAAGTGTATCCTACACAAACTAATTAGAGTTGCCAACGGGTTGGGTTTACCCAAGCTTTATAGGACCGAACCTGACCCGGTATTAAAGACTCGATCCCGAACTCAAATTTATACATGAGAATTTCTTTTGATTTAAACTTGAACTTGACCTGGTTTAAAAAACCTAGACCCAAACCAAAACCGAATTGATATATATATATATAGACACACACTAAAAGCAATGAAGTGCGCCCTAGACTTTGATCTAAGCCATCTGATTACAAAGACAGCCTAGACATATATGGACTGTCTTATTACAATGATGACCGGGATATATTATTTTATTAAAAAAAACTAAACTTAATCTTGACTATTCAATTACAAGGATGACCCAGATTTTTTTTTAAACTGGTCGTCGAGCGGTCATGCCTACCGTGGGCGGCCAGCCACAGTCAAATCTAACCGTTGCTAGCCACATCCAGCAGTGGGCAGCCTTGTCAAGCCGCCCATCGACCAAATCCAATCGTGACAGGGTGGTGGGGTAGAGGTGGAGTGTGGCGGGGTAGCGGTCATAGTTGGACGATGGGGTCGTGGTCGATTATGGCGGGGCGGCGGCTGTTGCAGGACAGCAGATGCTAGCATTGAAAGGTTTAATTTTTTTAAAATAATAGATCTGAGCCTTCTTTAATCAGACAACTCAAATTAAAGTTAAATTTTTTTTTGAAAATAATAAATCTGGGCCTTTATTATAATCGGATGAAATTTTATGCTTGGGCAACTCTTTACCTATATATATATATACACATATATATTAAACTACACTACTTTGATAAATCTGCATCACAATGTAAATCCATAACCCAACGTATATAATTTTGTGATGAAAGAGAAGCTCAAGAGTTATTCTCCCCAGAAAAGCTGGGTCATGTTTCTTCAAAGGCAATGTCATCAGCAAATTGGCTCCTCTCTACAACCAACCTACACACCCTTCACCCCTCTTTCCAACACCTGTCAGCCAGCTCCTCTCTTATAGTCCCAAAACAACCCGGACCCGACGGGTCCAACCAGTCCGGCTACAAAAAAAACCTCGATCCAAAACCCCAAAAAAGTCAAAGAAAGGGTGGAAAGTCAAATAATCTTTAATGCTCACCCAAAATCCTATATTATTACATAAAACTCTCATCATGATTATTTTATTATTTTTAAATATTTTACATAAATAATTATATAACGGTATATAAGCTATTATATCTAATTTAAAATTATCAAACTTCAAACTAAATCAAATTGAATAAAGGCCTATCTATACTCATCCTCGGTTGATGAGAGGCAAATACTTATTCAAATGAAATTAAACCAAATATCGAACGACTTATTAAGTTAACACTACATCACCTCCATCCATACACTCTATAAAAGTAAAAGATGAAAAAAAATAATAAAAGTGGAAAGTCAAATACCCTTTTGTGCCCACCCAAGATGTTATTGGGCCGATAAACGGGTCTTACCCGAGACCCGCGAAGGGTAGGTAAAAAATGGGAAAGCGTGACGTATGAGAGGTGGACACGTTGCAAGGCCGCCGTTCAGCCCACTAATGGGGACAAGGCGTTGCCAGTATGAAGCCCATTTTATTTATTATTCGGTTGTCTCCATTTACCTCCGCAACAAACCTCTCTCCCTTATCTCCCTCTCATCTCCCTAACCACCAACATTAACCCCTCATCAAATTCTTAATCCCCCATCATAATCAGCCCTTCCAATTCCCCATAACCCCGTGCAGAACATACTTACAAACATATTTTTTTGTCACCTGGGTCATGCCCAATATTAATACGAGATTTGCTTATAGCCTGATGATACTTATATAAAGTAATGCGAGGTTAGGAAGAGAATTGGGTCTAAAAGAGGGCCTTGTTTTTAGTAGAGGCGGTTTTGAACTTATCCGAGGGGGAGATTTGAGAGGAAGAAGAGATGATGAGTGAGAAGAGGAGGAACCGAAGGAACGTGTAGGAATTCCTTTTGTTTCTTCTTCAACTGAATTCCTCCTCCTCCTCTCCATCCATTCCATACGTGATTGAGTACTTTGCCCTCTTGCTCTCTCACACTCTTTCTTGTGTGCACTCTCTGAAATCTCCTCGATCACTAGCATATATACAGCTCTTGGTCAGGTGTTATATGTTTTGTTGGGTTTGTTTTTGTTGTGAGTGATACTGTGATGGCGACTTTGATATTGACGTTTATAAGTTATAACACTTGAAGAGTTTTGGAAGGGGTTGTGATTATTATTGTTCAAAGGGAAGAGTTTGTGTTTTGCTTGTTGTGTGTGTATAAGAAGGGAGATATGGTGATGGGGGAGACGAAAGCCGTGGATGCTTTGCATGGGGAGGTGGGGGTGAGTGGATGCCAAGGGGATGAGGATGGCGGTGGTGCAGTGGCCGGCGACGACCAGTCTTCTATGTTTTGCTCCAACGACTTCCCGGCGCTGCCCGAGTTCACGTGTATTTCGTCGTCCTCTTCAGCGTCGCTGCCGGCCTGCTCCATTTCCTCCTCGTCCGGGTCGTCGTCCTGGGCCGTGGTGAAGGCCAACGTCGAGGAAGGCGGCGTCGGCTGCGAGAACATGGAGGTGGCACCGGGACCGGCGTTGGAAGAGGTGGTGGAGGAGGAGGTGGTGGACATGGACGTGTTGGGGGAGCTCGGCGGCATGGCGATACTTGACGACACCGACATGTGGGATCCCGACTCTCTCTTCCCCGGCGACGACGGCGACGCCGCCTACAACTGCGCTCCCGCCGATGGAGGTTACACGGTGATGCCAGGAGGCGGCGGCGGATCGGTGGAAGACGCCGAGAAGCCGTCGGAGGACCTGGCCATGGTGTTCTTCGAGTGGCTCAAGTCGAACAGGGAGCTGATATCGCCGGAGGACTTGATGAGCATCAAGCTCAAGAGATCGACCATCGAGTCCGCCGTGAAGAGGCTCGGCGGAGGTCGAGAAGGTTCGAAGAAGCTGCTCAAGCTCATCCTAACATGGGTCCAGGATTACCACTTGCAGAAAAAGCACAACGGCTATGGCTGCTACCAATCATCCCAACCAAATCACCTCCTCTCCTTCCCCACCTTCGATGCTTCAACCGACGTATGGTCGAACGGCAACCAGCACTATCACGGCTTCTCCGACGCCAGCCGACCCGGGTATGCTTCGGCGATGGGCGGATACGGGGGAGGCGGGCAAGGAATGGTTGTTAATGGAGGTGGAGGTTTCTGCACCGACTATAACAACAACGTTGCCATGATTGATCCCAACAACATGAGTTGGTCGTCGTCGTCGCCGGCGTATAGCTCGCCGGCGTATGGAAACAGCAGCTACTCCGACCCTTCTCTAGCTCCATGCATGGGGTTTTCCGGCGGGGCGGGCGCCGGTTGGGGGTTACTTGGCGAGAGGTTCGTGCGGCTAGGCCCGTCGGCGACGAAGGAGGCGAGGAAGAAGAGGATGGCGAGGCAACGGCGGATCTTCACCCACCACAGCCATCACCACCACCGCGAGACCCAGCACAGCCCGAGGATAGCCGGCGAGCCGAAGTGCACCTCGAACAATAATACATGGGTTGGCGGATACCCGTCTACCTCCTACATCTCCGCTAGCAGTCCCACTTCGGACGCAGGCGCCAGAGCTGGCATGCGTGCAGACTCGCCGGTTGCCTCCCAGCCGCGCCAATCTCCCTTGGACAGATCACGGCAGGTGGGTAGTGATGGTAGATCTGAATCGCGTCTAAGTGTATCTAGCTCATCAAACACAAATAAAACTGCATTGTTGGTGGTGTTATATTGATTTTAAGGGTTGCATGCGGGGGTGGAAGGCAGATCAGAATAACAAGAACTTGCAGTTTCTTCTTCAAAAAGTGTTGAAGCAAAGCGATGTGGGCAACCTCGGCCGAATTGTGCTGCCAAAGGTGGGCAAACATATTAATCTATGATCTGATAATCTATATGACTAAAGTAAACTTGTGGATCTGGAATTGATTGGTGATGAAAATGGTTGTGTTGCAGAGAGAGGCAGAGACCCACTTGCCGTTGTTGGACGCGAGGGATGGCATCCCCATCCAGATGGAGGACATCGGCACTTCTCGGATTTGGAACATGCGTTACAGGTCTCTTCAATTCCCATGCAGTTTCACTTTCTAAGTTCTAATAACTTCATATGTAGTACTATACATTTCATGTGAATCGATGTATTGATGCTGTTTGTGATTGATTTGTTGCAGATATTGGCCTAACAACAAGAGCAGAATGTACCTCTTGGAGAACACAGGTTTGCATTTCCTGTGTTAATCATGTAATATTGGTATTTCATCAAGTTTTTGTTTTGATGGTAGTAAATTGTAATGTTGACGGTGAATATGTGTAGGCGATTTTGTGCGGTCCAATGGGTTGCAAGAGGGCGACTTTATCGTCTTGTTTTCGGATGTGAACAACGGCAAATTTGTAAAAGCCTTACCCAGCATTGTTATATATATGCATACTTGTACATGTTTGCATGTGTATTAGTTTCATGTTAGCGAGCAACAATGATGTGTGAATTGTGTGTCAATGCAGATGATTCGAGGGGTAAAAGTTCGGAAGTCGGAGCTGAAACCAGATGGTAGAAATCCGACCAAGACCCAGAAACAACTTGACATGAACTCGGCCGGAGGAGAGGATACCTCGACGCCGGCCTTGACGACCGCCACCGGATGAATTAGTTTGTAGCTCTTCTTTTGAATTAGGATGTCCGGGGGCGAGTTTTTCTGTTCAGGACCACCAGCAGCAATCTTCCACTTCATACATTGGAGTTTCATCAAGCTGTTCTAGGAGCTACAATCGGTCTTTCAACTTGGCGAAATCCTTATTTACAACACATAATAAAAACATAGGAAAAACTCTTTAAAATGAATTGAAACAATCCTAGTGTTTTTAGCTTTGCTTGTGAAGGAACTGTCATGTCTTACCAAAAGATTCACATATTTGTGCTTGTTGGTGATGTTCTGTGACTTGTGCAATTTGTTAGTGATAGGCATGGGCATGGTATACTGAGTTTGGTAATTGTATGGTTGCAACTTTGCAAGAGTGTTTGTGGGGCTTGTCCCTTATCAAGCTTTAACCCGGCACAATGCTTTTCTCATGTCGTATGTTTTCCCAAACTGTGCTGGATTATTTTTGCAGGGTTGAATATTCACCTATGGGTTGACGTTTTAGTATTTTGACCTGTTTGAGCTATGATTTCATCACGTTTTGTGGAAGAAAAAATATGAAGAAGATGCTGCATTTAGGACTGATTGTTGCATTATTATTTGCTCGACTGGGTTTTATATTTGTCATTTATTATTATTATCAACAATTTGCCGGCCGGATCATTATTGAGCATTTCCCCTCTAGATTGGTTCATGTAAATGTGATTAATTCTTTCCCCTTTTTTCTTTTTTCTTTTAAAGATTTTGTGTTAAAACCATGCATACTCTGACTGGTTTGAGGCTTGCAACAAGCATATTATTTTACTGGTGGAGAAATCTACACTACACTATAGAATGATGAATTGTTTTGCTCTGTGGCCACACGATTAACAAAAACTTATTGTTAATTCCAAGATCAACATAACAAATGAATCAAAAATTCTTTAACAAATAGATTGTAAGACCCGAATGTATGAAAAGATAGATAATTGCACAATTAACTTAATCAGAGTAAGACAAGATTATAAAATATAATATTTTCTAAAAGAATTAAGTTAATTCCACTTTTAATACCTTATTGGAGTAAGTTCTTATATATTATTGAGAATATGCTTAAGATTTTTAATTTGGTTAATTACTTTTTAGTTTTTAAGAAATGATTAACTCTATCAATTTGTATTAATTGAGACAATTAGGGAGCATGTCGGAAGGACTATAGTATGGTATCTTAAGAGCAAGAAATTCGATGAAATTTCTTTAAGGTGGGTTGATAACTCTTTAAAAGAGTTATTATTCATTGTATTTTATATTGAGTTTTGTCATGTTTCAGGTGATTTTTATTTTTATTTTATTAGTTTAAAATTTTATTAGATATTATTAATAATGCAAGAAATTATTATGATTTTGGTATAAAAAATACTAATTAATGTTGTTATAACAAGATATAAGAGTTAGAAGACAATCCAAAATGAATTCGAGGCAAAATTGGACCAGAAAGCGTAACTTGGAAACTGTAACCGAGAGCTGAGCGCTCGAGCGTTGACCTTCTGGTTAAGGAAATTTTATAGCTAAGAGCATAGCGCCGAGAGCAAAGTGCTCAAGCGTTGGCCTTTCAGTTAAGGAAATTTTATAGCCGAGAGCATAACGCTGAGAGCAGAATGCTTATGCGTCGGCCTTTCAGTTAAGGAAATTTTATAGCCAAGAGCATAATGCTTGAGCGTTTGGATTTAGAGCACTCGAGCGTCGGGATTTAGAACGCTTGAGCGCCGATAGCGGAAAACAGCTTTTCAGCATTTTGGGATTTTATGGATCAGTTATAAACTTGATTAGGGTTTTTATGAAAAAAGAGGAACAACAGTGCACAGCTGAGCGATAACCCAGAATACGAGAAGGAATAATGAAGAAGTTAGATCAGAAGAAGAAAACGCTCTCTTAAAAAAGAGTTTTTCTTATTTTGATTTAATTTCCTTTGTAATTAAATAATGTCTTTCATATCACACATATTTATCTTGAGTTTAATTGAATATATTATGGAATAAATTCTTTTCTAGAATTTTCAATGACATCTGGTGTATTGATTAATAAAGGTTATTAATTTTTATCTATGTGATTGTGATGTTGGATCATCTATTTTATTTTATTCTTAATGCTATTATTAGACTAACCACTTATTGTTAGATCTAAAACTTTGATTTTATCTAAAGATAAAAAAATAAAATTTATTATTGAATAAAATAGTCTTTATTTATCTGTTTTGGGTAATTCACTGTCTTGAGTAATTGTTAAGGGCAAAACTTAAAGTATCATTATGCATACACAATTTCATAAAGATATAGAAATCGGGTGTGAGTGATAAGTTTATGTTGAATTGAGAGATTATTATGAATAATTAATTCCTGTGGTTAATAATTAAAATGTACAATTCATAAGTAAAAGTTATAATTTTAATCATATAGAGCATTAGGTGAAATTAAAAATCTTTGAATTTACTTTCATTTAAGTATAATTAATTAAAATAGTTTTAGTAATCAAGAAATTCTACTACTAATTCCTCGTGGGATGATACTTTCTTATTATTTTTATTAATTGATTCGGCACATACATGTGTCATAATTTCTACATCATGGCTGGAATATAATATCTCTCAAATCAAATTAAGGACCGTGTTAAATGAATGATGATGTAGTATATTAAGAGAAATAAATTTGAAGGATGAAATTTCCTTAAGATAAGTGGACTGTAAGATCTTTCAAAAGAATTAAAATAGTTTTACATTCAATACCTATTTGGACTAAGATCCAATATATTAGTCAAGATGTGTATAAGATTTATAATTTGGCTAAGATCATTAGTTTGTAATAATCATGCTTAGAGATATCTTAATATAAATAACAATTGATATGAAAATATCAACAATCAAATTTAACCATTCATGTAGATCACATGGCTTTTTTGCTTAGACAACACTACCTTCGTGATGTATATTTGGACTAAAGTCCAATATATTAGTCAGGATGTGTATAAGATTTTTAATTTGGCTAATTAATTTTAAAGATACTACTAAGATCATTAGTTTGTAATAATCATGCTTAGAGATATCTTAATATAAATAACAATTGATATGAAAATATCAACAACAATCAAATTTAACCATTGATGTAGATCACATGGCTTTTTTTTGCTTAGACAACACTACCTTCATTATCTAATCATCATTTTAATCTAAGGATTCACATTAGAGCTAATGATACTAATTATTCTGTTATTAAAAATGTTAAAGCCCTTCTGTGCAGTAAGGACTAACAACACCTGCATGGATTTAAGCAATAAATAGCAATAGCATACCAAAATGACACATCCCCACTTCCTTTCGTCTTAATATTGAAGTAGAATTGTCGGAGAAAATGCGACCACAAAGAAATAAGGTAAATAAGGATCCATGCTTTCTAAGAAACTTAGATAACTGTTCATAAAATTCACTAATAGAAGTAACAAGATGATATAATGTCCCGAGGCCAACAAACGCCTCCGACTGATTACGTAATACATGAAAGAACACCTCATGCAGCTCAATTATCTCTTACAAACAGTCAAATATATAGAGTTATTGTAGCAGAAGGACCTATTACACGTGTCCATGTCAAATGACGCAAGTAATTAAATTAACAAGCTCTGAACAAGGTGAAGCTTCAAGTAAAACACCAACAGCACACATTCCGGCTTCGCATGCGATCGGGTATCCTAAGAATTTCATCCAGATAAAATCTTTATCCCAACTCATTTGCCGGCATCTTCACACTTCAACAGTTTTGAGTCCTGGTATAAGCTTTTATAGACATAAACCATGAAAATTTTAAGCTGATAGAGAACAATGGCCAAGGAACATGCCGAGATGTGGATTATTATCTTAAGACAAGCGTGGTTTGAGCCAGAAGCAGATTGCTGCATTTCAAAGTTCGGCAGCAGAAAACTTGCTCCGATATTCAACTCTTCAAGCCCACCTGCCTGCATGCATCACTGTGTTTAGCCAGAAGACTGTTACCGTCTTTAGGTAGGCCCAACGCATGAGCAAACATTCTTTTTGCAGCCCCCAAATGTTCTACTTTATAACTATCACTTCCCACTTCTACTTTAGACCCTCCAGTCTGACCGGCCTTTCCATTGCCAAGCACTATGTTAGCGACCTTCTTTTCCATATTGACAACATCACCAACCACATTTTTGCTTTGAGGTTTCCTAGCGGTCTTCTTCTTATGCGTACTAGACTGTTTTCTAGACAAAATAGTAGCGTCCAAAACATCCACCTCAACGTTGTTTTCTACTTTGGTCTTTCCAACTTGCACAGAATCTTCCCCACATTCACAAGTGGTAGGAAGTTGATTCTGAGGAGCAGAAAAATCTTTTGGCCAAGGGCATGAGCAATCATCCGCCTTGCAACCACTGGGACATTCCTCTGCTTTGGTGTGGAGGTTTCTTTTGCCTCTCCATCATTCATAGAAAATATGCGTTCGCGGGCAGCCATATAAGCAGCTTCCCTTATCTCCAACGGTATTGTAGGTGATAAGGTAGTCTCCATTCGGCAATCTAATATAATGAAATGAATTTATTAGATAATCAATTACAACAATAAAATCGGACAAAAACTTCCCGCTTTTTATCCACAGTTATCATTCCCATATAGCCCCAACAGCCATCAAGGAAGATCAAGGGAATCTTGAACAAAACTCCTTAAATGAACACTCACAACCAATGAAAAATACCAGGTAAACCTTCATTTCTTCTAAACAATTGGTTGGATGCGACTGGAGATACATCTTGATCATATTGCCACACAATATCACTTACTAAAACAGATGGTCTGCAGCACAAATACCAGTTAAAAAGAGAAAAATCAAATGTTTGATGAGATATAGACAAGGATGATAACAAGCAGTTTTGAATTAAATAAAACTCATACTTGCAGGTATCGATTACAACAATGTACATATGAACTTAATAGCAGATTTACAAATGGATCTGATGGGAACAGTGTGAAGTCAGAGTAATTTAGGAGGGGAATTTAAAATAAATCAGAAATTGTTTACCACAATATTGAAATCTCGAGCTATTAATTATGATACTAAATAAAGCATCTTACTGTGTTAATTAGTGATTTATTCCTAATTTATGAAAACTTGTTTTGCATTAAGATAAGCAAAACCAAACAAGACAAAACGTATATTCAAAAAATTCACATCCACAAAAGATTTGACGCCATAAGATATAAATTTAGTTGTTAGGTTTGTCTATTTGGACACCAAGAGTTACACTGTTTATATTTATGTGCAGAAAAAAATACATAAATGGGGAAGTTACAATCAAAAAATACTTTATAATCTTTTTTTTTTAAGAAAAGTGTGAATTTGAGGATAGGCATTGTCCAGGATCAAGGTCTGAATATACCTAGAAAACAATAGATATTTGAATGATAAGAAATGACAAATTTTAAGATAAATGCTTTTTTATACAAAGCATCCTCCTTTATCCTGGCTGGCATTAGTAATCCAGGAGATTAGATGATTGTAAAAATTGAAAACCACAGAAAGCCAAAAGTTAAAACTTGGGGCTCATGATTGAACCACACGCACATACCATGAGTGCCTGAAGGAAGAAGCAGATGCTAATGACTCACAAATGAAAAACAGCAAGTGGAGTGTAAACAACTTCTAACTTAAAATATCAAGGAAGTGCTTTACATAGATGATTCTGGGCAACGCTCCAAAACTAAATGACGGCAGTCTCCCTCGCCAATGGATTCATGAGAAAGCCTATCACAAATAGATGCCATCTATCTCAGTTTACAGAGAGAAAATAATAGCCAGGCAGGGTAATATCATTTAACATAGCAAAGCATCGAAGGTTCAAAATGTAAATTTGTGAATATAGACATAAAAATGCCAACGAAATGCAAATTGCAAAGAATCATACCCATAGATATCTGCAAGACGATGTAAGAGCAATCTATGATACGGACTCATTGGTTCTAGCTCCAAGATTCCATCTGGCCTGCTAATGAAAAACATTTAAAATAGATATTCAATGAATTAAATACTAATGCAGTTCGATGTTAAAATGGCCAACTGATCACAAAAGCTTTTTTCACTTTTTCTGTTCCCTAATTTAAGAATAAGTGGAAAAGAATAAGATCATAAATCATAATCATCGATTTTGAAAAATGGAAGAAACATCTATATCCCTTGCCAAAATCTCTGGAGATCTGCTGGATAATGGTAGTATAAAAAATGACTACAAGGCAGACTAAATAATAACATAGTTTAACAATATTCACTTACCTAGTATCATTTTTAAGGAAATCAATCAATGTTTCTTCCACTGAAAGAACTATATGCTTGCTAGACAAATTATCTTTGATCAAAGAAGCTAGCTCCTCAACCTGCAGGTGTGAGAATCTTAAACAAGCTCGAGTTATTGTTCCAAAGTAATTATCCCAATCCACTGGAATGAAAATAGTTATACCCTTAGAGTACAAAATCTAGACAGAATTTGCATCATATAAAGTAGACTGTGAAGTAGATAAAAGGTACATTCCAGTCCATTGACAATCAAAATCACATTATAACAATCCAAACAGCAGTTAAAACTATCCGCAATAAAAAAAAGAGGCTACTTTTGATTGTCTTTTTCCTATCAACATTTCATGCATAGCAATTAACCTAAGATTTAATAAAAAATGCAATAAATAAATAAATAAAAATTATATATATACGAAAAAAACGATAACTGACCACCAATATCCTCCTATATAGCCGTTAATCTACAAATTCCACCAAAATTATATGATAATTTCCACAACTCAACTGACAGTGTCTACAGATTAAAAAAATCGATAACTAATTTCCCATGTATAGCCATTAATCCACAAATTCAGCCAAAAATATATGATAATTTCCAAAATCGACAATATCTACAGATAAAAAAGCAACAAAAACCTACCAACATCCTATGTATGGCCATCAATCCATGAATTCAACAAAAAATACACGATAATTTCCACAACTTACAATATTTACAGAAAAAAAAACATGTACCTACCAACATCCCATGCATAGCCATCAATCTACAAACTCAATAAAAAAAACCATAATTTCCACAATTGAAGATATCTACAGACAAAAAAACAACAAGTATCTACTAACATCCCATGCATAGGCACTAATAAAAAATTCAACCAAATTCATTCAATAATTTCCATGATTGAAAGCACCAACAAATAAAACAGCGACAAGTACCTACGATATAGACATTAATCAAAGAATTCAACCAAAATTATACCATAATTTCCACAATTGATAGTATCTAAAGGTAAAAAAACAACAAGTGACAACCAATCTTCCAGGCACAGCCATTAATCTACGAATTCAATCATAATTAAACGATAATTACCACAATTGACAATATCTACAATCAAAAAACAAAGTACCTACCAACATCCCATGTATGGTAATGAACCCACAAATTCAACCAAAATCATACGATAATTTCCTCAATTGACAGTACATCAATGGTAAAAAGAGGCGAACATGACAAACCCCTAATTCTTCCACGAACAACGCAAGCCAACATGGAGAAAGAACAAAACTTTTACAAATAAAGGAGAAGAGATGGAACAGAGGAGGAGGAGACTTGCCATGGCGAACTCGGTGGCCGACATCGTCGAATCTCGCCGGAATCATCCGCCGCCGCCGCCGCCGCCGCCGCCGTCGGTCCTACGAAAAAGAAAATCTCGTCTTTGCCCCTGCGATAGGGATGCAAGCTGATTCGAGTTAGGCCGGTTTGTCTTTGGAGCGGCTAATCCATGATTAACTAATTCATTAACTTGTAAAATGAATGTTATAATAATAATTAAGATATCTTAAGTTGATATATTGCATAAAAAGCTACTCCTACGTTTAATTAATTATTAAAATATCGTATTATTTAATTTATATTTCACAACTTATTATCGATGCTAATTTATATTTTATTGTCTATAAAAAACATCTAAGTTTCCGTCCGACAAAGTTTATTTTATTTGATTCGAAGTAAATTTTAATCGTGTCAATTGACATGGTATATATACATACCCCGAGTGAAAATAATCATGCTCTATTACAAGCAATTTTTTAAAAAATTGGTCCATCCAAAAAATCTTCCCCAAACTCAGTTCCCAAGTCCAGATGATAAAGATGATAAAGATGATATCGATTGAATATATATATATATATATATATATATATATAAAATAACTATCGGGGTAAAATTTTATTTATAAATATAAATAGATTATAAATTTTAACTTTTTGGTTTACCATTTCTTTTAAAATAACTTATACTATTAATTTATACTTTGAGCGAATTCATTACAAATTGTATTAAAACCTTTTAATCTGTATTAAATGGTAAAGTGGATTAAGAATGTTAGTTAATGGTTAAAAAATATTGTGGGCTAGGGCTTAGGGTAAATTTTTATTTATAAGTGATAATGAATTATAAAATTTTGATTAATTAATTTTTTTAAAAATAACTTGTTAGTTTAAACTTAGGCCAGTTCATTATATATGTTTAATCATAAAATCTAAAACTTTTTTGGTTACATTTTTTAAAGTCCAAAGTCTCTTTGGAGATAAGTGACTTGAAAAGAAATCGTTCTCCTTGCCGTCCAAAAAGTCTTGAAGTTTCATAATTAAGTTCTCCTTACTGTTTACTGATTGCCGAAGAAATATACCAGGAACGAACACATCATCCAAATCTAACGATCTTAAAAAATCTATGACTAATCAATCATCATTATTCACTAATCACTTTAAAAAAATAAAGAAAATCATTATCGTCCACCAAAAAAGTAAAAGCAACTATTATCTAAAAATGTATGAATATAACTTCAATGAATGCGTCACTCAAACTCAATCATACACGATCAAATTCTTGTAATTGGTTTGGTTGCCGTCCATACTTAGTTTCTTCTACCACATTGTGAACTGTTCAACATACTATCAACTCCAACTTGTAATTGCCGAAGTGCTCTAAAATTAAATATGTATTAACATAATCAACATCCCTATATATACATACACATATCCCAAACTCAATAATAATGTTTGTATTAACCGATATATAAATTTTTTTAAAGAAATCATTGAGCACAAAAACAATGACGCAAAAGGGAGAATTAGAATGACGTTTTTCTTCACGAGAGGGGAATGTTACGTCACGTTGATTTACCTATCATTCGCCCAAAACGCCTCTGGTCAACCAAAACATAGCCGTTGACGTTGACGTTGACGTTGACGTCCTCCTACCAACCTTCTTTGCTCCTCCTCCACCGCCACCGCCGTCTCCGGCAGCGGAGCCGTGATCCGGTCTTGGGGTGGTGGGGAATGGAGGAGACGGCGGCGAAGGCGCTGGGCGGGGACTTCAACCTCACCTCCGACTTCCGCCGGAGGTTCGCCAAGGCGGCCAGGCTCGTGGAAGTCGATCAGGCTAACGTCAGGGGCGTCGCTGTCCCCGGTCTACGTCCGATGCGACAAGGGCGGCGACCGGCTCCGGTACCGCTCCTATGTACTCGACTTCAATCAGGTTGGGCTACTCGTTCCTGCGATTTGTTTGATTTGAAATTTTTTGATGTCATTGCGAAATTGTGTTAAAAGGGGGATGCTTGATGCTTGAGTGCATCAGAGTAACCCAAAAAACTAAAAACCGAGTGATTGATCACTGCGAATCTAGAAAAGGAATAATTTTGAGTTTTAATGGACTGGTAAAACTTATTTATTGAGTTAAAGAAATTTCAGTAGCTTTTGACAGGGACACAGGATGGAGATGGATCTATTATACGTGTCATAATGATCTGAAAGTTGGTATTGTTCGTTATTGATGTTGATCTGTTTACATCAAATTTAACTTGACTGTGTAAATTTGGATGGTGTTAGGTGGTGAAATCATCTACGCGTACATGTAGGTGATTTTGCTGAATCTTCTACTTGTGAAAGTGTCGGCTTTTTTCTATCGATTGCATCCTAGATGTGGTTGATTGTGGTTGCGTTTTAGTGTAGTGATGGGTTTTGAGACATGGGAGATGCAATTAAGATATTAAGGGGAGGGCTTTTCCCTTCTTCCTCTGAAGTAGTTATCATCTCTGCTTGATTAGCTTGTAATAGATATTGATTAACAAGCCTCAAAGTGTCAAACATATTAGAAAGAAAGAGAGGCAGTAGTTTGCTACTTGCTCCTGGTATGGTTATTGGTTGATTGTTCTCCAGTTCATTCTTTGCATAACAACCCTTCTCCTATGTCAGTATTAAATTTCTGCTTATGGAAACCTTCCCAACCGGAAATCCTACACCTTCTTCTATTGAAGTCTAAATAATTATTTTGGTTTTTGTATGTCCGAAGGAAGTGAGGCTGTTTAGAAAAGTTGACTAAATCATTCATTCTCTGTGCAGTAATTAAAATTATGTTATATGGCAGTGAAAACCCTGTGAGAATATGTTTGACTTGGAATTTTCCATCTTTTTTAATATAGACGAACAATTCCCATAAAACAAGTGATTACATAATTGACTTCAAGCATTTATTTTTCTTTGAAGAACTTTATTCTGTAGGGAATTCCTGCAATTATTTCAAGCATTAGAATAGACACCACTAATGTTTACTTTGGCAAAATTGATGTTTTTTGTCATTATTCAGATATAGCATTATTTGGAGAATCTCGTACTAATCTAAAGTATGTAGTTCATCAGTATTCCTAAATCTGTGTCAAAGAGCTTTTTTTTTATGTTTAAGGAAACTTTATGTATTTGATTTGTTTTGACGACAGATGTTGCTTTCTTTAAATATAGTAGAAGACTGGATTGTTAGTTGAAAAAACAGTAAGATTTGGTACCTTAGAAATAGTTTAACCATGTAATACGCACACTCGCAAAATTGATGCATACTCTGCTCTTTTATAGCTTCTTTAATGTAGTTAAATTCATTTGTTAAATGAATCTCTGGTTGACAATAATTTTACAAATTTTCAAAGTAAACTGTTTTACTCATGCAGTGGCATTCAATAACGTGTTCATTTGCATGGTATATAATAACTAGTTTTCTCTCCAAATTTATAGATGTCAGAGTTGCTGAATCAGAAATTATCAATACAAGGAAAAGGGCCTTCGTGATATTTTAATGCTGTTTTTGAATTCCCTTGACTCTGGTTTGAAGATGCTGGAGACACTAAGCATCTTGCTTTAGATGGCTACTTCATTTCTCTCTGCACTTTTCATCTCACTGCCTCCCTTTGATCCTTCTAGAAGAAGTGAAAAGTCTGTCCCACATAATTGGGATCCGACATTTCTATCTAGGTACTTGAATGTTTTACTTTGATCTTACATGTTGGTTTGCTTTTTGATTCCAGATGCCTTTTAATGAGAGTTGTTTAATGAATATTTAGTTGTCTATTCATACTGGAATGGAGTGCTTATTGAAGACCTATGGGACTCATATTATTGTGGGAATGGTATTTGGGGGTCAGGATTTAATTTGCGTTAGAAAAAGACCTTCCTCATCTATTCTGCCTGCTGAACTTAAAGGCCGTCTGTAGGATCTTGGAGATAATGTATTTTCAGATGGAAAGAATCTTTCCCCTCTTCATAGGAGAGCTTGAGATGGAAAACAAAAGGTGTGTACATCCTAAATTGACAATATTTTCCTGGAGTAAGAACCATGTCATTAGGCTATTCTGATGCAGGTTCCAGGGGTATTTTTAGATAGCTTGAATGCAAATGAAATGCACTTGCCCAGTTTTTCTGCAGAGAAAGAGGTAAGCACTTTTTTTTGTTGTTATTTATTTTATCAAAAACAAGTTTATTCCCAGTTCCGCAAGTTGATTTGAGTCTCTTTGAAATATGAATTACATCTCTGACAAGTTTGTGAGCGGTTATTATTATATGGTTTACACGCAAGTTGATGAAGACTCTTAATACAAGTTTTTTCTAATTAAGATATTATTATTATTCATTGTACGCATTAAGAGATGCTGCTTATCTCTCAAATATTGGTTTTTACTTTATTAGATTTTATCTTTCTGAATTTCTTTTGTAACAAGGTATCAAAATAGTTTTTTCAAAATGAGGAGGAAATCCATCTTCACGAAATCATCACATTTGGCTTCAGACTGTTCTAGCTAATCCTGATGTTATAAGTTTTAAGTTTGTGCCTAGTACTTCTCTTCTTACTGGCATTCCTGGAAGCGGTTATCTTAGCCATGCAATCAACTTATAACTTCGTTGTATGTACTCTAACCTTTCTACACTTGTGTTCTTTACAGTTGTTTATAATAGTCTGCATAACAACTTTATTTTTGCTCCTGCAAACAGAGTTTAATCTTTAAGCTCTTGTCTAAACTAAGCAATTGTTTAAGATTGTGTTCGTATGGTAGTATAGTCACCAACTTCATTTTGCTCCTGCAATCAGAATCTAATCTTTAAGCCCTTGTCTAAATTAAGCTATTGATTAAGATTGTGTACGTGAAATTGTAATTTTTTCCCCCTCTGGTATTCGTGTTTGTATCAGATATGCCCCCTCCTGACGATCTCCAATGCTTTCTAGAATTCCAAATTCCTTGGCAGCAGGCTCCCATGTTTAATGAGCTGCCACTTTGGCCACAGAGAAGGAAACCCTCCAGCACTGCATTGCGGTTCAGTTTTATGGGTTCAAAGCTCCATGTGAATGCTTCACAGGTTCACATACATTTGTCTCATTTTGGGATTGTGCTCTTATCCCTTAGGTGTTCAGTGCTTGAGACATAATAGCTCGTCTGCATAATTTTTGTTGGGATTTTTATTCCTTTACTCATGTATAATTTTTTTCACACTGCCGCTTACGTAGTTTGTTTTTTGGTTATGTATTAGGTCTCAAGCGATAGTAAACCAATAGTTGGAATGCGGCTATACTTGGAAGGCAAGAAGTGCAACCAATTGGCTGCACATATTCAACATTTATCCAGCCTCCCAAGCATGGTTGAATCCCTTGCCAAGGTCCCTAGCACCAAACTGCCTTCTTGGTGGTGCGGTTTGGATGTGGTTCTCGGAGACCACTTGGTACGGGTCTCGTAAGAAAATATTCTCGAGTCTGCACGGCTACTGTAGAGTGCAATACTGAATGGAACTCTGGTGAGGCAAATGGCGTTTTCATTGTAACTGGTGTACAGCTTTTCACCAATGGGAAGTGGGGTAAATCAGTTCTCCATCTCCGGTTGCTCTTAACTTTTCTCCCGAACAGCAGCATCCCAAAGGACAAGTGGACAGACGCACCTGGTGCCCCTCACAAGTCAAGATTCCTCACTTATGCAAGTACAGCACTCCTCCAAAGAGGTGATGCTACAGTAGCAGCCAAGCAGCAAACTCCTGTAATAAACTCAGGTGTATACCCAGATGGCCCTCCGGTTCCTGTTCATTCCCAGAAGCTTCTCAAGTTTGTAGACACTACAGAGGCCGTCCGAGGCCCCCATCGTCTCCCTGGGCATTGTCATGTTACTGCTGCGAAGTTGGTGATGGAGGATCATAAGACTGGCTTGAGTGTCCATTTCTCCTGGTTGTTGGACTATACTTCCCCAAATGTTGTTATCTGTTTTGAATCTTGCTTCCCTGTATAGTTTGCATGACATTCCAGGTTAGCTGATTGGTGTATACGCCAAAGTTGTTTAATATAAATGGATGGTATGTTGATACATGACTTGCCTAATGCCTATAACAATGTCGTTTCAAACACCAAAAGGATCAGAAACAAGGAATTGAAACAGATATGATATACATCTGTGTGGGAGAATTTTTTAGATGACTGACCATTTTATTTTCTGAATGCTCAATTTCTTGGCTCCTTAATATTAACTTGAACCCATGCAATGACGTTGGTTGAACTGGGGCAAACAGTGCAATTGTCGATGCCTTAGATTGCGGACTCATATACCAGGTTGTAATTGCAATTCCACGCAAATAACATGGCAAAAGCATAAAGGTAGAAGGCTAATCGGTGTTGAAAAGAAAAGCAAATGGGGCTTTCAATCTACCAATGGCCAATGGCCATGTTAGATTATTATGTCATTAAGAATGTGTTGACCATTTAGGTTTGATGAGGTTGCGTAGGAGACCAGTCATTTCTGCAGTCCTCTTATTGTTGGCATCTCCACAAAAGAATCCATCCATTGTTGCAGGCGTGCTTCTTTTTGATGGTCCACTTTGTCCAAACATAGCAGGCTGGCTTGTGCACAGTATCCATCAACTCAAGTGATTAATTATTTATTTTTATTAGGATAATTTTTTCTAATCAAAGCGGGATTACAAATTAGAATTAATCGCTACCGGTTAAATCATGGAATCGTTAAAATTAGATCGTAAGAATGTCACGAAAGTGCCCTTTTAACCGTTAGAGATAAATATATAAAAGATGAAACGGTGACAATTACTATCTAAACTAAAGTGTATATATAGTGACCGAAACTATTCAACAAGTAGGTGTACTTATTTTTAATAGTTATGCTCTTTGGCTAGCTCGGTTAAAGCACAAATTTGGGGAAAAAAATACCACAACTGTGTGAGAATGGGGAAAAAACTATGTATTCAATATTTTTAGGTTTGATTTATACAGCTAAATTCACAAAAACACAAAATAATACGAGTTAGAAAATATTTGCATGCAACATCCTTCCTATGTTGAAGGAAGAAAGTGTTTTTTTTATTTATTAAAAAAGAGATTTTTCTCTATGCCTTTAAAAAGCCGTGGAGAAAAATTTAACTTATTGCCACACTTCGTCACCCTTTCTCAAAGATTATTGAACATGTTTAAAAAAAATCTAATATTATCTTTATATTTATAAATAGATATGTATTAATACCTAAAACTATAGAGAAAATTTTCATCACCCCATTTTTCATCACTCAACTTTTTGCAGCAATTTTATAATGTATTTTAATTTTATTGAATCATGGAGAAAAATCTAAACTTTTTATAGTGATTCTACATTAGTGTTACGGTGAGTGATTGATTTTGGTGTTAGTTCATCCCACATCGGTTGTAGATGGTGTTGGTAAGTTATATATAGGTTAATGGAAAACCCTTATTCCTCGAGTTAATTTTTGGATTAAGAAAAACCCGTGACACCCATTGCAAATCTCTTTTAAGGGCCTAAATGGCCAAACTGTGGTATCAAAAGAGAGTTAATAGTGGTATCAAAAGAGAGTTGGCAAGTGGTATCAAAAGAGAGTTTGCCGAGTTTGCCAAGGGAGTTGATTTAAAGGGAGATTGATGAGTTTGCAAAAGGAGTTGATTTAAAGGGAGGTTGTTAGGTGGGTGTCGTCTTATAAGGGAGGTTGTTAGGTGGGTGTCGTCTTATAGTATCAAAGTCAAAACAGTGGTATCAAAAAGGGAGTTTGCCAAAGGAGTTGATTTAAAGAGAGTTTGTCGAGTTTGCCAAGGAAGGGGAATTGATTTAAATTGTTGTTGTTTCCTTTGTGGGTCCCACCTAGGAATTTACCAAAGGAGTTGATTTAAAGGGAGGTTGTTAGGTGGGTGCCGTCTTATGGTATCAAAAGCCGAGTTTGCCAAGGTGCCGTCTTATGGTATCAAAAGCCGAGTTTGCCAAGGGAGTTGATTTAAAGGGAGGTTGTTAGGTGGGTGTCGTCTTATAATATCAAAGTCAAAACAGTGGTATCAAAAGGGGAGTTTGTCAAAGGAGTTGATTTAAAGAGAGTTTGTTGAGTTTGCCAAGGAAGGGGAATTGATTTAAATTGTTGTTGTTTCCTTTGTGGGTCCCACCTAGGAATTTACCAAAGGAGTTGATTTAAAGGAAGTTTGTTGAGTTTACCAAGGGAAGGGGGGTGCCGTCTTATAAAAATATGAGATTGTCAGGCGAGGACAAAGGGAGTGTTGGGTTTATCCCACATCGGTTGTGGATGATGTTTGTAAGTTGTATATAGGCTAATGTGAAAGTCTTATTCATTGAGTTAATTTTTGATTAAAAGAGGCTCGTGACACCTATTACAAATCATTTTTAGGAGTCCAAAGGGCCCAAGATGTGGGCATAAGAATTTTTTTTCCCTTTTAAATGCAAACATCCACCCTCCTCGCTTTTCGCAACTTTGATATAATCTCCTTCCTACTTAACAAAAGGCTTTGGAGTTTTGTTACGTGTTATTTGGTAGTCAAAACTTTGAGAGGGAGAGTGACGAAGACTTGCCATCAAAATTCCACTCTTTGATGAAACATTTCATTACCGGTATCAGTTGAACACGTTGTCTTCTCGAGAAGATGACATTTGTGCCACACTAACCTTATCCTTAAACACAATTATTAAAGGGAATCATTAGTTAACAAGCCATGTTCCCTCTCCAACTGCATACTTGTCATTGTTAAACATCTTTCTTATACTCTTTTATAGCTTTTAACTTATTATGTGACCATGTGATTTGCTCTAATCAACAGCATTACATCGACAATAGCAAGTGACGAAAAATCAACACTTTTACAACCGTGACTCCGAATTATAAAGATTAAAGGTTGTCACTTCTTTGCATCAAAATGTATATATATTTCATATTAATCATCATTCTTGACATCTAAGTTGTTGCCTCTCTAGAAAGACTTGTACCCGACTTGACTAGATACAATACACGGAGGAAATACGAGTTTATTTGTACATGAAGTAGTGTACTTCACTCAATTTAAAGCCAATTTTTATAGTCTTATGTTTAATATTTATTAGGATAAGATCCAATTTATTAGTAAAAATTTTTTTACTTCAATTAATTACTTTTAAAAAGATGACTTAAATGTATTAATTTATAATTGAATCTTATCGTTACTGGAAATAACAAACAAGAAAATCACATAGAGTAGATAATTAATATCCTCTAACACATGCATGGAGTTTGCCCTTTTCAGATTTAGAGGGCTTATCATGTTTTGTTATATTTCTTTCTTCATTGCGAAGTTTTTACAATGTTCACGCCCCCATGCACACCACACACGTCTCACGCTACTTACTAAATTTACAACCAAAGCTCTTCATGGATGGAGGTTTCGAGTTGAAACACTTAATTTGTGCCGGACATTTTAATTATAGATGCAAAATGTTGGGCTTTAATAATTCTCTCGTCTAATGCCAATATCTTACCACATTACAAAAGTATAACAAGGCTTCAATGATATTTTTGAATTTATGTTGCTTGACTTATGAATAGTAATATTAAATCAATGCAAACCGACATTTTTTTTGCTCAGAATTCAAATCAACATCTGAGCTTGATTCAATAAACTCTTTTTTTCAAGGCAAGCAATGACTGTTACACCCACACATCCATTGGCAGTTAGCAAGGCTTGAAAGCCCAGACCTTCAGAAGGGGAATGTCCTTTACCACAGGACAACTCAATTAAATTGATAATTAAGCAAGGAGTTCTTGAAGTCAATGTAAAGCATCCCCAATCAATCAATGATTGTGATTAAGTTTTCTACATACAAATTGTATCGATCATATTATACGATTCATTCCTTATAAGTTATAAGAATATGTGGCAACTAAAACAACAACCATATATATATGATATATATTCATCACCATAACGAAAAAAACAACTACGTTCACATACTCGACGTCCGAATGAAATAAGAAAACTTGATATGCTAACTAACTAAGAAAGAGTATATGTTGATTTTTTTGTAAGTGGATGGGGACTTGCATGTGCTAGCTCTTTGTATCCATTATCATCAACCTTGCCCTAATCAAGTTATAATCTAGCGATGAGTCACCTAATTATGTTCACCATTAAAGTCTTGCATAGTAGTTATTCCAATTCATTCATTCCAAACCACCTTCCCCATTCAACTTATTCCAAGTCCTACTTCATTCTCACTAATTCGACAATTGGGCGATACCATATTCCATGGACGACATATATTTTGTTGATGCTTTTCAGATGATTTATATATATATATATATATATATGCATGCATCCAATTGAAGAAGAAGATTCTGCGCTCAAACTGTGATACATGAATTATTAATCTTTCTTCTCCAAAAATACATGAAAGTTGTAATTTGTATATGGACCGAATAATTTTTAGGCGATCACAACAGATCATCGGCTTAGCTGATAGCGCGATTAATGTTCTTAATAATGTTGCATCACAGATTCACCAATGAGTTTAATTTTATTAATGGTACGAGACGTCAAGGTTTTATCATGAAAGAAGACTTATAAGATTGTTTGTAATTGGTTCAATATCGCCATAATTAATGACCCCCAATTAGTAAGGAATTAAGCAAACTGGCGAATAATAAACCAATTGTCTATTCATTTTTCATCACTAGGGCAATCTTTTGCCGCCCTTGAAATGGAATATACACCATACATATAATATATACTACACGGAAGTGGGTATAAACCAATTTTGAGCTCAATCGAACGTGCATTCTTTTCATCTTAGCACAAAATTTGTATCAATTTTCTTATATTTAGAGGACTCTTTTCATCGTTTTCTATCACTTAATACTACAGGATGTATGTAAATTAAACAATGTCATCTCTTTGGAGTGGCCCATGTCTCTTTTCGTTCAAGGGTCTCTTTAGCATCTTTCTTGTCGAGAGATGCAAGAAAAAAGCATGTCCTTCCATATATGCGTGAAATTCTCTCCCACATTACACCTAAATTGGCTGTCGAAATAACGAGTTTATAAGAAGATAATATTTCATGAAGAACATGCAATTAATTAGACTAATCAAAAGAGAAAAACGGTGTGTTAACTACTTGTAACCCCATGTGGAAGAATGAAAGAAAAGAAAAAAGGGCCAGCCATCATCATCCCAAGTGGGCTCACAACCATGTGCAACCATGTGGTGGGTTGTCCCTTGTGGGCCCTTGCTGTCCCCATTCTCCAACTCCCCCTTAAAATAAAAAAAAAATAAACCCTCCTAATTCCAAGTCTCCTCCCCTCTCTCAACCAACCCTTTCCAATCCCCTTCCCCCACCTCTCCAATCCCCTTCCAATTCTTTATCTTCTGCCCATGTTAGGATTCTCGAAGAAGTTTCAAGTTTTAAGTTCGTGTGTATCCGTTGATCTAATCAGTGGCATGGTCTGTTTGTACATGTATGTGTGTTTGTGACTTGTTTGATAAATGGTTGTGCTTATATTTTGCAACATATATTTGACCCCTCTGTGTCAGTGAGCAGATGTTATCTTTTGCTGTCCATGTGATGATCATGTAATACTGTTGGTCCCTCTGTGTCAGAAGCTTGATTCGCTTTCATTCTCTTGTTCTGTAGTACCGGCACAAGTTCTGATCAAAACCCACAAAATCTACGAGCCTCTGCTATCTCCAAAAGTGCAAGTTCATATTCATTTTTCTCCTTCGATCCATCTCCCGAGCATCCGAGCACTTAGCCATGCAAAAGGAACTTGCGCCTGCTTTTGCATCTCGCTTCCTCAAAGCCCTTTACAAGATAAAGCAAACGAAGAAACTAGACAACTGCTGCCGTAGGATCAAGCTTGCCGCCGATGCTTCCATGGCGTTGGCCGTGGGAACAAGGAGAGCTTGGAGCCGAGCTGTTATAAGGAGGGTGCTCAAAGCCCGGGTCTATCATGCAAGGTCTCGTCTACTCATGGCCGAGAGGAAGATCGATATCTTTAAGAAGAAGAAGAAGAAACAAAGGAAGAATATGATGGTGGATCAAGGTGGCTCGTGCCAAGGGGTAGAGAAACTCCGGCAGATTGTACCAGGTGGGGAAGCCATGGATTACTGCAACTTGTTGGATGAAACTGCTCACTACATGAATTGCCTTTCGACCCAGGTAAAGGTCATGCAGCATATTGTTGATAGTTTGTCCATGTAACCTCGAATAATATTGTGTCGAAGGTGTGTAGAGAGGCTTATAACACATGATGAGAAGAAAATAATATCATGTTTGGGAGGTGAAAGTGAATCTATCTACCATTAAAGAAGTGGTGAGGAAATAAGGAATTGAACAAGTTGAGAAAGGAGTGTTAAGAAGGGGCAAGATGGAGACAAGAGGTATTTATATACACAACTTTTTTCGTAATTGGTCGGGTGACATGTGAATTGCAGTGGAAAAAGTTTGTAGTTTCTGTCAAGGGTATATATACTCATCATGATCTGCTCAAATATTTATAAATATATATAAGGTATGGTTTGAAAATATATATGCTTGTTTTTAATCTGATGCATGTTTGTTCCATATATATGAGTTCTCAATATATATGCTTTTGTGCTAGTTTTCGACTCCTTCATGTGTTTTTTTCTCTTGAATCATGCAGTTGATGTATGTTCTCAATAAAATTCTCATATTGCAATTAGTCTTTCCATATGTTGGAGGTTTTCGATCGTTTCTTTTTCGAGCCATCCTTGATCATATATACATGGAGGTTATATTATCATGTAAAACTGAACAAGAATAACAATTAGATAGCATAATAAACTAGGCAGCTTATTTAAATCGAAAAAATATAAGTCATGGCTCACCTGAATTAATCGACCCATTTATCTCATATATTGTGGGTAGTTGGACGTTGCGCACTAGTTTTTTTGTGTGTGGTATGAATACAGAGAGTCTTGTTGTGGTGTACAAGTTTTTAAATCTGATAACTGGTCATGTTAAGTAAATCGTTCTTATAAATTGATATGCTAATTGTAAGATGTATAAATTTTGCATGCTATATATATATATATATATATATATATCTCAGATTTTATAGATATAGGCTAATGATGTTTTCTAGAGACGAAATTAATAATTCTAGTAATTTAGTTAGTTATTTCTATTATATAGTAATAAGAAACTAATGATAACTTTCAATTACTTCCTCCAAATCACTGAATGTATTAATTTCATCACTAGGAAACAACGCTAGCCATAGATATATATTGTTTTAGCTACGATTTATATCCAGTGCTTCTACACTATTTTGGAGCTCAGAAGATCTTGCTTCTACGTGATTAGGTAATTCCTTGATATAAATACTTGCCTCCTGAAAATATAAAGTTTCAACTGTTCATTTTACAAGTTAAAATAGTTAGCAGGACCAAGTAGTGTTCATCCATGCAATTGAGGCATGAAAAATTGCAAACGTACATCGGAAAGTCTAATTAAATACAGTACTTTCCGCTGTTATGAACAGCTCTGTTGGGTCCTCACGCTAGCTGATCATGTGCTAGTTGTTTCTGTTTCTTAATGATCTAACGGTATGTGGTTTTGAATCTGCACAATGTGGCTAATTATTAAGAGTTTTTTTTCTTTTCTTAATTATTAAGAAAGTTGATCGTTCGGTTTATGCGTAAATAAATATGTATATATGGATACATCATACGCATGAGAAGTATAAGAAATATGCATCTCTTTGCATGCTATGTCGGTTCTGTGAAACGAGCAAGTATCACCAGATGGAGAGAATTAGTGCAGTTTGATAAATTCATCCCAACCAATTAACTAACTCAGAAGAAAGACTTTTTGATCAGCTTTCTTCATATGTACCAGAAATGGTTTCAAATTTGTATATGTACAAGAACTACGTACTACGCGCGCTTGACTTGTTGTCTCTAGAACAAGATTTGCAGATTCTGAAACCCTAAGTTCATGCTGGAAAGCTCGAAAGACCTAGTGATCATGGTGCATATTTTTGTGGGTAGAATTATATCCGTAAAGATACATATTCAATGTAACTGTTTAGTCTAGTGGGGAGCTGATCAGTAGTAATCTAAGTCTCAACAGAGGATTTTGTAATCTTTGGACCCGAACGCATCTCCGTGTATATACATACATAAGAGCAAAGTGGGAGGATTGTTCGTCCACCCCAAGCCATCAAAAAGAAAAAAATATTTTCATGTGAAAGGGAGTCTTAGGTTGTCTCTCTAATATATAGTTTCTTTCTCATCAGCTTAATTAAGTTGATTAGTGACATATTTGTATAAACTAGCTAGCTAGTCTCTGGTCAGAAATTTCACCAATACTCAAGAGTTGCTAGCTCAAATGGTTCATCCCTGATCAAGGTATAGATGCCAAACTTGCATTTTGATCGGTCATGCATGCATTACTTATATATAAAGCTGTTGATTATATATATGGTTCCCCCAGTTATGGCCTATCTAGAGATGATAAAACATAATTCATGATATAACTCTAGTTTGTAATTTGTATTTCGTTATTGTTGACACGATTCTATTTAATTAGTTTGATTTATAGGCATTTGCATGGTGTGGAAAATAAACAGCCATTTGGTTTAGCTTTTTCTATCATGGTTGACAAGCGATCAATTACATCATGATTAATGCATCTCATTTTTGTCATGGTTTGGTTTAATTAATTACGTTCGTTGGTCTTAATCACCCGCTAACTTGAGCTTTAGAAGGACAACTACTACAATCAAATCCAACGAACTCTTCGGCAAAATATATATATTCTTCTTTTTTTAAATGCCACTACTTTGAAGTGCGATACTTATAATGACAATGGTAAGATTGCTTAACTGATCATATAATTGAATGGTATGAACGCTTCTCCAATGTCCATATCTAAGATAGTACCGCCCTCTCTTTCAACCGATAGAAAACAAGGGGATCACTAGCTATAAATTAATCAACTTTCATATGATGCCTAGATAGTCTCGAATTCTACTCTCATATTTGAAGGTTATAGATCAAACCCAATAATATATAGTTGAATGGAATTGACTGGTCATTTGTATCCACTGATAGTTCTCTGGAGTACTAATTTGTCTTTGTAGATGGCCACAATGGTCACTGATCATATGATGCGGGGAGATGAGGTTTCATTATTTACACTTTCATGACTCTGATAATTAAAGAACGTCCATTGCAGGATGCAGACGATTGTAAATTAACAAGTATGAATATGAACCATGAAACTCAAATACGTACTCCCTCTTTCTTCTCATCTATGGACCATCTATATCTATGCTTTATATACGTAACAAATATGAACAATATTGTGGGTTTTCCAAGAAAAAGGAAACCTCAGATTTTATTCTCAAAGATAAATCAGCAAAGATATATTCGTTCTAAGAAATGGCGTTCAGAAAAAAAGGATTTATAGTCATGAAATGTGGATAGCCAATGAAACAAAAGTTGGATAACCATTTACAGTGAATTATTTGCCCGCGGCATTTTTTGAGGTACACAAGATCAGAGTCCGGTGGGCTTTCAATGTGATGTTTATACAAAATTGGGCGGTTAGTGACAGGATGTAACCAATAAGGGCCCTTGTGCAACCATGTACATGCAAACTCCCTTAAAATATACACTTGGAACTCAGGACCAATGCATGACACACATCCACTGACTGGCTGTGATTTATTCCACCAATGCATGTCACCAAGCTGAATAAGGACAATGAAAACCCACAATTTGTTCCCTCTCATCTCAGTCCAATCTGATGTCCTGAAAAATATAATGTTCTTAAAAAAATATATACATATGTTGTGGTTGCACAACCCTTGTTTTTTTTTCCAAAGCAGGCTGCCAAATTCTTGTTGAAATAATCTCTATACTCTTCCAATATAATATATAAGACCAAGAGAGTAATCTTATTTATATAAATTAGGTCGGATGTTGCGTTTAATTTTAATTGTATAGACAATTTTTTATTAAATAATAAAATAAAATATAATAATTTATTATATTAAATATAGATTTTGATTAATAAAATCTCTCATTTTTTACTAGAGGTAACAGTGAGTACTAACTTTCTCTTTCATTAATAAAGAGTGGATATATTATTTGTTATTCCCTGATTCCCCGTATTTTTTGGTGTAAAATAATAGAAATGTTTTTATTTTAATCCAATAGAAACAAAGTAAAATAGGATGGCGTGATTTGATGCAATTGAAACTGATATTCTTATACCAATACAATAAATAACTTTGTAAATAAAAAAAATTAAAACTACAACATTTTTTTTCTTTAATCTACAAATCAAACAAAGATGATTCCTGAACAGCCTAAAATGATTGAAAGAAACAGTGAATCAAACAAACATGCGGCTCTCGTTGCATCTCATCCCTCCCACACAAAATCTAGTATCTCCCCTTTGCATTATCTGGTTGGATCTCCAACCATATAAGCCAAAGCCTCCACACCCTTCTCTTCGAATTCAGAAGATTCTTCTTCCACTTTCCACTCTCGCCGGCCGCCTCTCAGGCGAGCCTCCGGAGCTCCGACAGACGTCGTCCATGGCGTCCATCCACACCGCTGCCTCCCGGAGCTTCGTCGCCGTATCCAGACCCGCCGGCCAGTCCAAGCCAAGGCTCGTTTACCACGTCAAAGCTTTCCTCCAATCGCCGCCGGCGACGGCCGCCGACACTCTCCGGCATCGGAGAGGCGGAAAGGTTGGGTCTTGGAGGGATTGGAGGGTTGGGTCGGCGGCGGACGGGCTGGACGTGATCCCGGTGCAGAGCAACGACGTCACCGACCAGCAAGAGGGGGCGGTGGCGTGGAGCGAACGGGAGGTGGACGGGTCCGGCGATGGCGGCCGTGTTGGTGGGTTCGTCAACGAGGGGACGCTCTCGTTCGGTGGAGGTGGAGGTGTCGGTGGGGGGTTCCAGTGTTTCTCTTCTTCTTCGTCGTCGTCTTCGGTTGCGGCCGAGGAAGAGGTGGAGGATGTGGATCGGATGATTGATAGGGCGATAAACGCCGCCATCGTTCTGGCCGCCGGCAGCTTCGCCGTCACGAAGTTGCTCACTATTGATAGTGATTACTGGCATGTGAGTGTTGTTATCTTACTATTATTTAGTTTTTTGTTGAATAGCTTGTCAATCTGCTCTTCGAGTGGATTGTATTTGCTTATTGCTAGCTAAAAATTAACAAGTCATCAATTGAAATGTGTATTCATTTAACGTTTTGATGTTTGTTTCAACTCATCAGTGATGTATTATCATCTCTAATGGGGCATAACTTGTTGCGTAGGAGAATAAAAGGTTTTTAGTTTACCGTTCTCTACTAGGGGCAATTAAGCTCTAATGTTACATGCGTTTTCCATCTTATGCATGATGTTCATTAGTTACATCGTTTAGAGGTTTTTTAGAAGGTATGCAGGTTTTAAGTTGGTTTTTTGGTGAATTTGATTATTTCAAATTAAAATTTATGGTAAAAGTTAAGTGCCTTTTTTCCTTGAGAAACTTATGATTCTTAATTTTTCTTGAAAATGCCTTCAGGGCTGGACACTTTTCGAAATACTAAGATATGCACCTCAACATAATTGGTCTGCCTACGAGGAAGCTCTCAAGACAAATCCCGTTTTAGCCAAAATGATGATCAGTGGGATTGTGTATTCCATAGGGGATTGGATTGCACAGGTGAAGTTGTTTTTAACTGAATTAACACTCCCCCTATGAATATCATGCAGTGTCTGATGCTTATTTGTGGTATTTCAGTGCTATGAAGGAAAACCAATCTTTGAATTTGACCGTGCCCGAATGTTGAGATCTGGCCTTGTCGGATTTACCTTTCATGGATCACTTTCCCATTATTACTACCAATTCTGCGAGGTATTTGAAGTAAAAATCGCAGTGGTAGTCTTTGGATAAAAAAACATGTCAGTTGGTAGGCTGGGTGCTTATTTTATTTAACGAGGTCTGATTACCTTATTTCCATTTGTATTCCAGGCACTTTTTCCATTCCACACTTGGTGGGTGGTTCCCGCAAAGGTAGCATTTGACCAGACTGTTTGGTCTGGAATTTGGAACAGTATCTATTTTACTCTTTTAGGCTTTTTGAGGTTGGAATCACCAGTCAGTATTTATAATGAGCTGAAGGCAACATTCTGGCCTATGTTAACGGTAAGGATGCCATGGTCCTCTATCCACTGATACCTTGACCTGCTTTGGAGTTTGAGAGCTCGAAATCTAAATAGTATCTGATGTGCATTAGCATTTTTTTCTTTTAATTTTGATGGTTGTATCTGTTCTCTTCATTTGTTTTCCATCCTTCATTCAAATGCATAAGTGATGTTTTTCTTTTCTGTTCTCTTTTGATCTTATGAATTATGTGATAGTTTTTTTACCAAGATATGCCATTAATTCTGTTCATCTGTTAGTATAATTTACATTTTGGAACCTCATCTGCAGCTTGTCAATTCTGTGTATCTTACAGTTTCTTTGGCAGACTCAGAGTTGGAAACTCAATTTGCCATTGAAATGGAGTTCTGTTATATTTCCTGAGCAGTATACAAGAATACTTAATTATTTTGCTGTGTAATGGCTTTGCTACAGGCTGGTTGGAAGCTATGGCCTTTTGCTCACTTATTTACATATGGGTTAATACCAGTAGAGCAAAGACTTCTGTGGGTAGACTGTGTGGAGCTTGTTTGGGTCACAATACTCTCAACGTGAGTAAGCTATTTTACTTTGTGTTTTCAACTCAAATGTCTTAGTCGTTATCAAAGTTTTTGTTTCTATTTATGCAGTTTGGTTAACATACATGAAGCAAAGGTGTTTGCATGGAAATATGGAATGTATTAGCGATTTAGCGTATATAGTATCTCATTTTCTGCTTTTGTAATTTGATATCCGAAAACCAATTTCGAATCCCTTCAGTCATCTTTGGGTGCCATGTTACATGTGCATGATTCCCTCATCTGTGCCTTTAATGACACCCTGCTTGTTGTGGATAAAGCTTATAACTCAAATTACAAATTTCCAGACAATAGTGTAAATTCAGTAGTTAGAACTCAATTATCATTGGGAAGGGAAACATGTAGCCCTTCTTTATGAAACAACTGTACAGATTTATGGCCTCTTCTGAATGTAGGTTCAATCCAATTTGCTTCGATTTGGTTGTGCATTTGTTTACCATTTCAAATCCTAGGGTGGCTGCTTCATCATGTTTCAGTTTGTACAAGCGTGTCTCGGCCATATGTTCATTGTAGTACAAAGTAATTGATTCTTGTATGTTGTATGCCAGCTATTCGAATGAGAAATCAGAAGCGCGCAGCTTGGAAGAATCAACAGAGGCTAGTGCTATGTCCCACTCTTCATCAACACGGCGAAAGGTATACAACTTTTTTGTCTTCTTTAATTTTCCACTCAATGAGATAGTATATTTAAATGTGTTCATGGCCGTTCTATTTTCAGAATCACTAGAGGGAATGATAAAGATATCGGCTTATTGCTACCCATCTCAATGATCACTCAGGACCCTGAAAAACTGTTTTAGTGTTCATCACAGTAAGGTGTACATAACTGCAGTGGGCTAGTCTTGTTATCTTTCAATGGATAATTTTCATGTCTGAAATTGTCATTGTCTGTTTGGCTCTTGGAAGTTCAAAGTGTGTTGGCGGATGATATATGTGGGTGAGAGGGGTGGTGATGGAGAGGTTGGTGTATGGGAGAGTAAGTGCGAGTGTGAATCTGTTTTAGTTTTATTTTTTCTTTAAAAAAATGGTACCGTGCACTTCTTATCTGCTCTACCCAAAACTATGCGTGGCCTTGATTGAGGGGAAAATAAGCCAATTAGCATCTTGAAAATTGTGTGAAAATTATTTTTTTTCTAACCAATCATAATTAGTACTCTTACTGATGAGCATATAGCTTTACATTCGTTTTCTCTCACTCATCTCCTTCCTCTTGCATGCTTATGGCGTAGCTTGATTAAGCTCTTCATGTTTTTGTGAATTGATAAAAACTTGATTTGAAGCTCTACTGTTCCCAGAGCTCCGCTCAAATGTAAACTAAGCAACCTTGATCACAATGTATCCACATGGCTTCACTACCCCGTTCAATGGAGTACACAGGAATCAAACGTGTATATTACATGTCACGTTAAAGTAATACTTTCAAACCGTTTTGAATAAAAAAATTAATGCAAGAGTGTTTAAAGTTGTTCACATATAAGAAATTATAAAATGTTTAAATATTTTAAACGCAACTATCTTCTTCTTCTTATTCTTCTGTTAAATACCTAAGAGTGCTTGGATATGAACCTTTAATTAGGATTTATATAATTATAAAATGACAAAATTTTTATGGTTAAATATTTGTTTTGATGCCAACCTTTGTTTTTTATCTGAAGTTAAATTATTCTCGTACAAAATTAACCTTGCGCATGATTGGTCTATATATGTTATTAGGCCTTAAATAGAGGACCCACGAGGACCCCACAAATTTTCAACCAATCAAATCCGCCTAGGCAAATCTAAGATCTCTCTGCGTCCCCTTCTCTCAACGTCTCTCCATCCTCGCCACCCAATCGCCGCCGCCGCCGCCGCCGTGGCCGGCCGCGACCCGTGATCGGGAAGCATGGCAATGACGTTGGAGCAGACGAAGGAAAGAAGGGAGAACAGGAGCCACGGGTCGACCTCCTTCTTCGTCGTTGTCGACTACCTCTTCCTCCTTGTCTTCCTCTGCTTCCTCGCCTTCTTCCTCCTCAAGTTCGTCGGCTTCTGATCCGCCTTCTTCCACTTCAATGTTGGCCCAATGTGGAATCTGCCATGTCATGAATTAACATGGAGTTACACATTTTTGTGGACCCCCTCGTCGTAAAGGTGTGATCTTTGATTGAAAATTATAGCATGAATTACAATGTCTATGCAGGGTCGTAATTTCTTATTCATTTGCAATCTTTTGTTTTTTTCATTGAAACTGTGAACTTGGTTGATGCCTTTTAGTAACTGGAACCTCATCTGTATCTCTGTATGAATGACCAAAAAGCTAATTTGGTAGGGATCGCAAATTTGTAATGGTAATGTTGCATGCAGGTAGATTTGTGAAGCTTCAATCATGTTCTTGTCAGGGAAGATGAGAGTAAATGCCATGTTATTCACTTTGGCGTTCATTTTTTATTTTTTCAATCCTTAACATGTTTGTTGAACAACATTAACAAAAAATTAGAGCATAATTAGAACCGAGCATAAAATACAGGGATCTACCAAATATCAAAGCAAGTATGAATTTCATGTCCAGTAAGAGTGATTTGTTGAATAATTAAATGCTACAAATGAGTAAACATTATGGGTCAGTTTATCAATTGTCAAGCCATATGGATCTCACCTTTCTCTAGTGCAGAGCATGGTACTTGCTTTGATATCACGCCGGGCAGATTGGGTAAGGAGATGCTGCTTAAACAAGATTTGATAAATTCGATCTTGTTGGTTGATTACGTTTTTATTGTAGTTTGTGCTTATCAGCGCTCTTAATTATTTCTTGACTGTGATGTTATGTTATGCTCTTAAATTATTTTCTAGCAAAATGGTTTCATGGTCAAATTTAACGTATTCAGCTCGTCAGGGAAACTTGCAATGTCAATTAATGCAAATTTGTACTGTAACTATTTACAATCTAGCACAAAAAATATTACAAACTCGTTAATTAGATTATACACCTTTTATTTACATAATTATAGGCTTTTGGATTTAAAAATATAAAGGATAAAAAAATTTTACATCAAATTTACAATTTAAATTCACTAATAAGTGTAATCTCATTTATGGTTGAAACATTATTTATGTTGTTAATTTACTTTAACAATATAAATTAAATTTACACTTTAGCTAACCCATAGAAGTCAAAAGAATATAATTTGAAGTTACTAAAACTATGAGTAAGAATAATATTCTTTTAATTAAAATTTTAAAACAGTACATGGAGTTGGCATAGTATAAGAGCTTCTTTGTTTATTTTAAAGTTCCAATAGTGATGCCCTCTCCGTTGGCCTTCTTAACCTCGCCGAGGCTTTTGCTATATAATGGTAATTGGCTGTGCACGGGATTGAATGATGGGAATATGCGATGGCTCCAATATGTTGATGTGCCGTGAAATTATATGGCTTATTGTCATCGAGCAAGAGAGACATATTGTCATCGATGATGGAGTGAGTGTAGCTTGATATTTGGCTTGTTATTTATTAGGTATGTATTATATTTTTTAGAAATTAAAGTTTGATTAATTACCGCTGCACTGCATGGTGAGCGTGGTATTGGCGACAAAGCTTGTCGGCTCGGGCAACGAAGTTATGCCCAGCCCACAAAATAGTTACAGACCAAGAGTTACAGCTTCTAAGAAATTCAAAATATATAGTTACAGTTATCAACCCAAATATGTTTCCAGGGAGATTCAAGGCCAGCAAAGTGGGGCAAGGAGTTTAAACGTATACAAGACAGTTAGGAGCTCGCCCCACTGGACTGTTCCTTTGCCCCTGTTCTTTCCTTACAAAAAAGCTTAGTAAGCACCCTGCTTTGTTCCATATGATATAGGCCCAGCTGATGGAATTTGTGTCGTGTCAGTCAGCTTCGAGGTTCGTTATTGATGATGAGCATGCCCTAGCTCAAATTGTAGGAAAGGGGTGGTTTGGGTAGGGCTGTTTGGGGGAGTTTGGTGTTGGAGTTGTTACTAGATTTCGTGCTTGATTGGTGCGGCTGACTGATTGGTTTGGTATTTCACGTAGTCATGGCAGCAGCGGAGGTTGGATTTTGGACTTGTCTAGGTTCCGGAAAGATGTGTTGTTGTGTTAAGAGTTTTAAGAGCTTGAAACTTGGACCCTGGTAGGATTTTTTTAAACTTATCATTTATTTTATCATAGATTTGGTTTTTAAATTAGAAGACGTGTTGAATGATTATTTTATTGAACTCAACTTACGCCATATAGATCTATTTTATTTTCGTGATTAAAATCTTTAAAGATGAGATTCTTTGATTTATTTTTAAATTTAGCACCACTTTATGTTTTACTTTCGAATTTATTTATATAATTTTTTAAATTTTATATATAATTTTTATCGAATTTTTTTGTAAACGGAATGTAACCTCTCGGACAATAGTAAGTGACAAAGTGCAAATCTCTAGTGGGCCCGACAAAAATCCAAGGGCCCAGCACCCAGCTAATCGGTGGGCCTCACCTTTTCAACCCCACCATCATACTCTCTCTCCCATGCTTAAAACAAACTAACCAACCCACTTAATGGCACCCCAAATCTAAAACATGTAATGGCCAATAATACCTTCCCAAATTATGAGCCGTCGATTCCGCTCGGGCCCACGCCATGTCCTTAATTATCGGGAATTAACCGGAACCCAGCGTGGGGCCACCCGGAACCCGCGCACTTCCCGACAAAACAGACAACGAAATACCGCCGATGTGGGCCCCACCGAGATTTCTCGCACCGAACGACACAAACCCCGATATATACCGCAATACGAGAATACGCGGCGAGATGTAAAATGTACCCCTCCCAATCGTATCGCTGAAAGCTCCAGACCGATTTTCAATATTCGCCACGGCGCAAACTCGTTTTACAGCCGTCGGATCAACCAATCCTACGGTCATTAGAAAAAGTGTGCGATGAGCCAATTTTTTCCTGCGGATATCACACCCCTCACCCGCCTCTTTATTACTTGTCTCTATCCTTGCCTTCGCCACCGCCACCGCCGCCGCCGCCGCCGCCGCCGCCGCTTCTATAGACAGGAAAGATGCAAACTTTCCGGCAGATTCGATTTCTTCTTGCTATCTTCTTCATGGGACTGCTCTGCCGGATCTCGGCCGAGGCGGCGGCCGCGTCGATATACGAGGTGCTGCGGTTGCACGGGCTGCCGATCGGGCTGCTGCCGAAGGGGGTGAGGGAGTTCAAGGTGGACGAGAAGGGGCGGTTTGAGGTGCAGCTCGACCACTCCTGCAACGCGAGGTTCGAGAACGAGGTTCACTACGATCGGAATGTGAGCGGCGTCATTAGCGACGGCCAGATGGGGGCCATCTCCGGCCTCACCGCTCAGGACCTGTTCCTTTGGTTCCCGGTCGTCGGTATTCGCGTCGACATCCCTAGTTCCGGCATCATCTACTTCGACGTTGGCGTCGTCCGCAAGCAGTTCCCCCTCTCCCTTTTCGAGACCCCGCCCGATTGCCTCGCCGTCGGGCCTCCGGTGAGTTTCGGCTGTTTTGGACTCTTAGCCGGTTTAAATGTATTGCTCTTGTGGGTTTTGGTAAGGAAACTGTTCTTGCTCCAATATTGGGCTTTGCATTGGCTGTGTTTTGTGGTTGCTTGATTGTTAGATGTTGATTTGGGTGTGGGAGCTTTTTTTGGCTTGTAATTGATGATGAAACAGTCGGCTAGTTGATTGAAATCGAATCATAGCGAAAAGCTGGCTACTTGGATTGGTCAAACACCGTATATGCCTATTTTTGGATTTGTGCATACTACCGTCCTGGTGGGATAATTCAGGGCTTACAAAAACCAACTCGAATGTTAAATTATTTGTTTTAAAGCGATTCAATCTGTGTGGAGTGGATTTCCTTTTTTTAGGTTCCTATATGTTCATGATGCTTAATATGTGAATAAGATAATGTGGAGGATTGTAAAATAGTGGCCATGTTAAGGTATTTGTAGCAGTTGATGGCTACTTTATGGCGTGGTGTTCATGCTGTTCCAGGCTCTCTGATACTATTGAGCTGTATCTATTTCTAAATTGACATTCTGGATTGGTTCCTAACCATATGTATAATTTGCCGTGTTGCTGTACGAGACTATCTGGAATGCGATGTTTATTGTGCATGCTGGGCTTGAAAATCAGGTTGCTTTATAGCAACCCTTAATGTTTTGCTGGTTGTTTCTTGATTGGCCATATCGAAGTAACCTCTATTTTCTTTTTTCAGGAAGTGTTCTTGAAACTTCAGCTAAAGAATTACGATGAAGACGGAGATCGCCTGATTAAAGCAGAGTGAGCTTGTGAGTACAGCATTCTTCCCATGTTGATGTGTGCTTAAAATTAGAGTGCAGATTAGTTGATAGGGGTCATGCTATCTCACTCTGAAGAGCTATGCTGAATGTATTAAGCTCCCTGACTCGATGCAAAGACTCGACGCAAAGAGGAACGAAGAATTAAAGCAGATGGAGTCGGAGTCGGGGGTCGGGGGTTTATTTCGGATGGTTACTCAGCTAAAGTTTAGTCTTGTGCATTTGAGTTTTCATCTTCTAAATTTGCACGATATGCTCTCTCTAAGTGGAGGATACTCACTCTCCTTTCTCCGTTAGTTTAAGTTGGATTTGTTGATTGTTGGATGAAGACCGTAATCTGTGGAATTTTCTGTCTTTCTGTGTATGCTTGCTTCTTCTTGCCTTGTATTTATTTAAAACGCAGTGAACATTATGTCAAAATGAAGAATCAAAAGCCAAGCTCCTTTCGCTTCTGGGGTTTTCATTTTTCTATTAATTTTCTTGGTTTGTCCACTCTTTGTTGGGTTCTACAGGTGTTATGGCCATTCCATTCTAGTATGCGCAATTTTAGCTCTAAATCCCTGAAAATATGCCGCATGATATAAGCTAACCTCAATTGCTATCAAAGTTTAGAACTCTAGATACAATGTCATCTGCTTGAGGCGTCTGCTTCTATAATGTCCATCATTTGCTGAGCAATCAGCAGTCCTTTCTCTTAAACATGTTAGGTCAGCCGTGACATGAAAAATGCAGGTATTGGTGCAGATAATCATGTGACAGCCTAAAATTTCCTAGGGTGATCTCGTTTTCTCATTTTCTATTATTAGATTTCTAGCCATATGAATCATCTTACAGAAACTTTGTAACCCAAAAAAAAGAGAAAACCTTAGCGGACTATTACTGTTGTTGGTGGCTAGGCTAGCAGAAAAAACGACTGTCCTGGTAACGGCACTTCATCGCATATATAATTGGAGAATGCATCATTCAAGAAATTTACGGAGAAATATGATACAATGGAACGATTCTTTGACGAGGATGGTTGAGCAACCTCGGAAGTATATACCTGAGTACCATATATACTTTTTGGAGAGGAGAGGAAACAAGCAGGTAACCCTGTAAATTTGGAATAAAAACTGGAAGTTAATGTAGTTACTTAATAGAGGATGTTAATATTTTGAGAACATGATGCAGTTTGGAAGATGAAAAAGGAACCATTTCAGAGTTTCGAAGAAAAGAAAATGGGAACGGCCAAACTTTTCTGTGTTTATAATGTAAACGTATATTTTTCAAAACCATAAAATGAAGTTGTCTAGAGATTAATTTTGCCATGTTGCGTTTTTAATCTGCTTAGAGTGGATAGGCAGCTCAACATCCTGGGCTTTCTTGTTTATGTTAATGTCTACTACACGCATTTGTTGAACAACAAAAAAATATCAGATCGTAGAGCACATGGGGCAACCGAGGTGAGATGAATGTCAGATCAATAAACATTAGATACAGTACTGTTCCACAGACAAACAGCAAGGGAAGAAGCACAAGAAAAGTACAGATTTATATGGATTGTTCTGGGGCTGGGTGCGGTACCCATCTGAGCCATCTCGTCCAACATATCAAACTTCGTTTCTTTCCGAAGAGAACTTACCAAGCTTTTCGGGAGTTCTATGTCTGTACTCTACATGCTTACAAAACGTCAACGACCATGACAAATGCATCAAACTTGTTGCCAAAACTAAAAGGCCGGTGAGATTGTGTTCAACTGGTTTTAGCAGCTTCAATTGCAAATATCAGGTCATCAAGTTTGGCGCCTGTTACCTCTTTCACAACTTTGCTGTTCTTTAAAATCTTGAATGTAGGTACCACTTTGATCCCCAATTCTTTTGCCAGCGTCTGTGAAAACAATTAGACCATAGATATAAAGCGTTTTGGAAGTGAGATCATGTACAAAACAAAGATTCTTCCAATGGAATTCAACTAAAAGGCATAAAACCTTGTTCTCTTGGTTGCAATCAAGTTTAAGAAACACAACGTCCAGGTACTTTTCTGACAGACTCTGGAATTTGGGAGCTATCACCTTGCAAGGACCACACCTTCAAAACGTCACCAAAATTTAAATCAATAGAAGAAAAAATGATCACCAGAGAATCGTATGTGCGCACAAGCAAGCTGCAAAGAACAAATTACATTACTGTGCTATATACAGTCTATTAACTCTAACTCAAAAGTGTAACTCCTTATTTTATCAAAGATTGATTTAAATAATTTCTTTGTTAAAAAAGGAAAACACATCATGAACAGAGAAGTCGAATTATTCACTCACACATCAATCTTTGATAGAATCCATCCAGCACTGACTGCAGACAGACATAACACTATGTGCTCAAATATAATTACCATATATCAAATTTGAGTTACTTCATTTAACACTTAATCGGTAAGAAATTGATTCCATCCTTCCAGATGCCCTTCAATCCACCTCACTAATTTGCTCTCACCCAGTACTAAGACAATGAGAACTATGAGCTAAAGGATTCCCAAAGGTTTATATAGCTACAAGTTTAGCCCCACTGATCGTGTAGTAGTCACAAGGCAGTGGTAACAAAATACAAGACAATATCAATAATCATTAATCAGTAAACATACTCCTCATTGGCACATATATACCATCATAACAAAGAGGAGATATAAGTTCCTCAATTTTTTTATGGCAACAATAATTCAAATAGTAAGCAACAACTTAGTATTTAATGAGCAAATTAAAAAAACTTGCACACTTATCAAAAAGAAAAAAGACTAGATAAGAAGTAACCAGAAAAAATTAGAGGAAGATGATGGCAAACTCACCATTGGGTGTACATATCAAGAACGACCACCTTCTCCCCAGCAGCTTCAACAATGGGCCAGAAGGTGTCCTTGTTCACCTCAGTAACCTGCCCCACAGCAGCACCGGCCACCTCCAAGTTGGCCCGGACTCTCATCCCCACCCTCCCCGTCAATGAGACCCGGCTGCACCTACGGGTACCCAGCTGCTCCGGCAGCGGCGCCAGCATCGGCCACTTGGTCAGGGAGGCTGGAGAAGAAGATGGCGGACGTCGAAGAGGCGGCGTCGAGATGGAGATGTGAAGCGCCATGGCTGGAGCTTGGAGCTGGCGACTTGAGTGAGGAGTGTTGGGAGTTTGAGAGTGGAGAGTGAGAGAAGTAGAGCGTGGGCAAGTGCTGGCCACCACAAATAAAAGAAAGCGTGGCTCTTTTGGGTGGTCTGAATCTTTTGCTCGCCGCCGGTCTGCTTTCTTCTTAGTTTGACAAAGTCAGGATCATGGCTTTCCATTCCAGTTGAGACGAGTTTTGCTTAATTTAATTTTAATTAATTTGAATTAATTTTTTTATGAGAGAAAACTTTTAATTTGTTTTTTATTAATATTATTATATATATATATATATATATAATAACTCATTGTATAAAAGCCTTTTCATTAACAGTTTTGGTATAAAATATAATTATATAGGCCTCTCATGTTAGCCTTAATCTCGTTCTCTCTTTATCTATAATTTTTTTATAAAATTTAAATGCCTTGATTGATAAAATCTTGCCTATAAAATTATATAATCATGTATTAATATTTTATATTTTTATCCAAATTTATTATAATATTATGCTTTTTTATTAGTATATTAGTTAGTCTCTTTGTAAAAATTCTAATATAAACAGCCTAAAATTGTTTTATATTTAGAATATTAAACAGGATTAGACTAGACTTAAATTTATTTAATCTCCAATTGAGCTCCAAAATAAACTTTTCTTGTTTTTTATTCATATATCTAATCTTATCTTATATCTCATATATATTTGTAAAAAGAGAAACTCAATATCCTTCTCTAGTCTCCGGTTAAAAATAAGAAATTTAAGCAAGTATTGATAAATCAAGTTATTATATTTATTTTATCATCCAAAGTAGGATTTATCTTTAAAGTTAGAGTCAATCAAAATTTATATCTAAGATATTAAATTATTATACTTTATCTAATTGTGACACAAGTCTATTATAACACAACATCTTGACTAGTTAAAGTAAATTAGTCAAAATTTTAATTGAGCTTTGTAAATATCTAACCCGTAATTAAAGTAACTTGTGGGACGAGCCTATTATATGTATCTAGAGTTGGGCACGAGCCAAGTCGAGTCGAGTTTTATCCAACTCAAGCTTCTTTGATAAACCAGCCGCGTTTCGAGTTATAAAGTTGGAGTCGGGTTATTTTAGTTCGAGTTTCTGAGTCGAGTTTGAGTCGATCATTGGTTTTATCCGAGTTTTATCATCATAAGTTTGTAGATCTATTTTGTTATCTATAATATAAGATATTTTAAAAAATCTTTTTTTATTAATGATATTGTATGAATGTCAGGGTCCACTTGTATTAATTTTATCAATACATGTCATATATTTTAATTAATTTTGTTGTGAAAATATAAATGGTATTCTCCTTAATTGATGGCCATATATTAATAAATGTTAGATTGTTTCAACTTAATTATTTTATAACAAATATAAATGGTATTCTCCTTAATTGATGGCCATATAATAATAAATGTTAGATTGTTTCAACTTAATTATTTTATAACAAATTATCATTTAAAATATTATATTTCCATATATTGTCAAAGTAAAAGAAATACTCATGGTTTAAGCTAAATCGAGTTTTTTCGAGTTTGAATCAATACAACTTTAGTATAACTCAAACTGACTTACCTATAATTGAGTTGAGTTGAGTTTTTTAATACTGAGTTTTGAGCTTGGCTTAAAATATATCTAGCATGAGTCCTGGCCGACTCAGGTCATAAAAATGGGCGAGTTCGCTCTGCTCCAGCTTTGTACGTACCTGACCAGCAAGCGCCGAACGACCATGGGGATAGTCACTGTTGGAAAAATCGGCCGATTCCACTTAGAATCGGCCGATTTAAATCGGATTGGGCAGAATCTAATTCAAATTTAGGGTGGAATCGGTTTTTGAATTGGTTTTGGGCAAATTATTAAAAAACTCTTAGTTTTATATTATATAAATTATTTGTGTATGTACAAAATAAGAATTTAAAATTTATAATGGCAGAAATACCCCATACTCTCCCTCCATTCGCTTCAACAGGGGGTGGGGCCAAAGGGGGAGGCAGGTTAGGGGCGGGGCCTAAGAGGGGAGGCGGGGCTGGCGAGGGGATGGATCGGGGCCGATGGGACTAAGGTGGCGGGGCAGGGCAGGGCAGATGCACAAGGAGGGGGGACAGGGGAGGGTGGGGCTGGCAGGGGAGTCTGAGCGAGGTGGGGCCTATAGGGGGAGTCCGGGCCTGGCAGGGCCGATGGGGGTATGCAGGGCGGGGATGGCAGGGGTGAAGAGCGGGAGTGGCATTCCGTAATTAAAAGTTGACTCGATTCTGACTTAAGTAAAAAATAATAATTAATTAAAAATAATTTTTAAAAATATCAAAAATATGTATAAAAATATTATCATAAAAATAATTTATATAATAATATCAAAATAATATCAATATCTAATTTTTATATATTTACATTATAAGTTGTCAAATTATCATATATAATTGATTTGGACCGATTCAACTAAATTATTTCATTTCCTATTCCAATTCCGATTTGCTAAAAAACTAATTTCAATTTATATCCCGATTTTTGTATCCACGGGGACAGTAGACTCTCACCCAGCTTTGGAGATGGATGAGTTCGGCACAAAGCTAAGGACGCGACGAAGACCGTTTTCCAACGCTCTTCCCTCCCATCCATGGCTATTGCCAACGGTAAGGAAACCATGGAAGGAGTCTCCAAAGCTGACGAAGGTTGGGCCTTTGGCAGTGGTGCTTATGAGTTGTCTTCCAGGGCGTTTACAAAGCTCTTTCATCAACAAACTTTTGTAGATAGTGGTTCCTCGGTGGAAGTTTTCCTTCATTTACGCTGTAAATCAGGAGGAAGGAAAAATTAAATATCAAAACAGGTATTTGGTGGCTGTTTGGTGGTTTAAACAGTTCCTGTTGGTTCACTTGGGGTGCCAAGGGCCACTTTAAAATATGGGCTGCATTATCTATGTAATGACTAATACAAATGGGCGTGTAATTTGTTTCCTACAGTCTGCCGAGTTTGAATCTAGACAGTCTTATGGTTTTGCATTTATTGGATGATAACAACTTATGCTTATGAATGACCTTGGAAGTTCTTTGAGACATGTTTGATTGCACTATGCTATATTATGCCATCTCAACATGGCCTTTGCACTAATTTGTTTTTTTGTTTTTTGTTTTTCATTTTCTTCTCCTCTCTTTGTACATTATTTTTTTCATTTGACTCGTTGTGGAGTACAGCAACTTGGAGATGTTAATTCGTCCAGTGCAACTACTGACGGAATACTTGGTTTTGGTCAAGCAAATTCTTCGATGATATCACAGTTAGCTTCGTCTGGAAGAGTTAAAAAGAAGTTTGGCCATTGTTTAGATGGTACTTTTGGTGGGGGCATTTTTGCTATAGGAGATATTGTGCAGCCCATAATAGTGAATTCGACTCCAATGGTACCAAATCAGTATGTAATAGTATCCATGTTTTCAAACTCTGGCAGTTGTGCATTTATAACCTTTGATCCTCACTAGTTTTTTCTTTATGTTGAAGTTGATTATTATGATTATATAGGCAACGTTATAACGTGCATATGAAGGCAATTGAGGTTGGTGGCAAAGTCATAGATCTTCCGACTGATGTTTTTGACGCTGGAGATAGCATAGAGACTATTGTTGATAGTGGGATTACTTTGGCTTATCTTCCACAGGATATTTATGCACTTTTAATGGTCGAGATGCTGCAGTTTCTTCAGAAGTTGATGGATTGTTTTCTCTTTTTTTCTTTTGATTGTCATCTGATGAAGTTTCTTTTGTGTTTAGATTATGTCTTACCAGCCAACTTTGAGCCAACACCCATTTCATGGTTTTTCATGCTTTTATTTTATTGGCTACTTCAGTGTACTCTGTAGTCTTAAGAATGTTTGCCAGAATTAATATAAGCTTATTATAGGGTTTTATTCTGTATGTTGAGTTTGCCATTTTTGCAAGTCAGTTTGAAGTGTGAACAGTCAAATGCCTTGGTGGAAATAAATACAAACATGTTTTGATAGTTGATCTATTTTCCCCAATGTGTATTCTTATTACCCAGAAGTTCCCTTGCATTTTGAAGATCTTTCCTTGACGGTTTTATCCTCATGAGTATTTCTTCCTAATTGATGTAAGCCAATGTTTGCATATGTTTCTTCCTGTTAGCCCTAAATTTTATTATTTTTTATTCACTATCGAACCATGTAAGTTGTTAATCAAAAGATTATGGTACTTTCCGATAGTTCGAGACTCTTGACTGGTTGAATATATTTTGAAGCCACTCTTAGTTGTTTATCTTTGTAAGCTTCATAATATATGTAGGTCATCTTCCAAACATCTAAAGACAATTGTCTTGTTTTTTCTTTGAGTTTTATCTCTCCAACTATTACTCATTTTTCAATAATCTTAGTGTCTGTCTACTTCTTGAAGCAGATGTTCCAGCACGAATCTCAGCAATCACTTGTTCTGATTCTACATATTTATTCTTTGGTAATCCTCTTGCTGTCTTTTTCTGACCACTTTGCAGGAGGATGCATGGTGCATTGGTTGGCAAAAAAGAAAAGTAGTCTGAAGATGGAAAAGCTGCAACTCTAATAGGAGTTACACAGAGTAAAATATCTACAGTTATTTTTCTTTTTTAGAACAAATGGGGGGCAGTTTTGAACTTGATACTTCAGGCTTATTTGAACGGTGGTCTGAAGCTAATTGGTGTACCACATCCAGAAGGAAGTATGCTTCATTTTAGTCTGTTATACTATATGTGTTAGGCTGGTGCATTCAATTTGAAAAGATAGGGCTTCGCCCCTTAAAGGTAAACTAACATGGAGTCTTGATTTGGTTTTAAAGCTTGCTTATCATTCTAAAATACCTTGCGGTGATGGTGATGTTAAACAAGGTCATTGTTTATGATCTTGAGAATCAAAGGATTGGATGGAGACCAACCACAACTGTAAGTGCTATAAACAGTAATTCCTTGCATCATAGTCGGGTATAACTGCTAACTTAATGTCTATTCATTCTACTCTGTCAAATGACAACTAGGTAAGGTTGCTAGAGTTTCACTGATATAGATCTTAAAATTGTGCATTATTGTGCTTACTGTTATGTAGATTGGTTTCTTTCCGCTTATATTTCATCAGTTCTTGTGCATTTGCTCTCCTCTCAATTATCTCTCATACTCTGTTGCAATTTTGCTTGGAAACTCAATGCTACTTTCCTTTTTCTGTATTATTTTTAGAAATGTTCTTCAAAATACTGAGAAGTTTATGGATATTATCAATTTTTTGCTATACAGCTACCGGATGAATAGGAACAAATGCGAAATTCATGTCAGAGTTTGCCGCTTCTGGATGTGAAAGTTGCTAGCGCATGCCATAGTTAATAAATTTGTTCTTAGAAGGCATACTTGTTAGGGATGGAAAGCCTTTTTTTTAAAATTGAAAGTTTGTGCTAACTTGAAATACACTTTATTTTAACTGAAAGAATTCTACTCTAATTGAATTTAGTAAACTAATCAAGATGAGGGCAAAATCAAATTACTGAATTAAGCAATTAAAATCGTAAACTAAATTGGATGAAGATAAATAGGAGAAGAAAAGATATCTAAAAACAAAAAAAATGCACTTCATTCTGTTGACTTAAATCAGTGATCCTTACTTTACGATGTAGAAGTGTTATATTTATGGGACAAATAAACAACCTGAGCCGCCTGAGTATCTGACCGCTATACACATGGACTGCAAAACTTGCCTATATATGCCTAAAATTACTGAAATGATTAAAGAGTTCCCTCAAAACTATAATAACTTACAGAAACTATATATCACAGCACTTCTTATCTTATCCTCTTTTCATGTACAATTTTTAGAGCTGATTTGTTAAGATCGCACGTTCTTGGCTGTTTTGCATTTGATGGCCAATGATTGCTACGGGCTAATTTTCAGGTTTTTCATCTTATCGTTAATCTCGGAGTGGGACACCTAGATTTGATATTTCTTCCTTGGTTGTATTATGAATATGGTTTAGGTTATAACTACTTTGCACAATTTATATCTGTTTCAGGCCTCAAGCATTCTGGTGCAAGATGTTACATGCTGGTTTATTTGTTGCATTATTATTTCTGACAGCGTCTGCATTGGCTATCATTTTCTAATCTGCTCTAGGGTACCACTTTTTTTGTTGACGGGTATTGATGCAGGTGTAAAATACATAATTGTGTTTGTAAAATGTTCACTGCAACTTTGGTGTGTCTCTCGGCAATTGATATAATGTCAATCTATGCACCTTTTAGTTTTTCTTTTCTTTTCTTTCTTAAAAACATTATATATAAGATGCTGCAAGTTCTGTCTTTGTTTGTCCATGATCTGCATTCTTATAATGTTCCTACTACAACAAAATTCATTGAAAAATACGACATAAAATTCACAGTAGGCATGATAAGGTCTTCTATTGTTGGCTCTCTCTTATGTAGTACTTGGCAGTTCTTCCTGGTGCTAATTACTGCTTGTTCTTCTTATTGGCATTTATATATTTTTGTTGAGTACTGACATGTATTTAGATGGAAGATGAAACCTGGAGCCGACTAGTTATCAGAAAAATTTGGCCCGATAGAGTCCGAGCAGTTGAAAATGGGAATACAAATGAGGTAACATGAAGATCTTATTCGCATTGAAAAAACCAGGATTTAGGTACCATATTGAATTTATGATGCGAGTAGTTGAAGGAGATAGTCTGCAATGGAGGCAGCGGTAATCCGTCATTGGCAACGCAGTCGTTGTAACTGATCACTCTGAACAGCTTGGGACTGACCAGCTTCTGAGAGAATCCTCCGCACCGAATGCGAACGTTGATAACTGGGCACATTGGGCAGTTGTTCTTCACTTGCACCATGAATTTTGGCGGCTCCCCAAATCCCACTTGGGTCTGTTCAATGCTTGGCATTTCGTTGCTGCACCTCGCACCATAACCTGCATGCTAATTATCAAACAGTAAGCTAGCAGTACCAACAATGGGGCGGACAAATATGAAAGACAAGAATGCAGTTTTGTGACCATGGTGAAATATGAAGGATGCTGTGAGATATGTTAAGAAGAGGGTATTCGTGACAGTAGCCATTGATAGCGAGCAGTGTGTATAGAGGAAGGTGATTGGATTTCTGGGTCCTGTTTCTAATTCGATAAGGGTTCATGAGTTTCAACTTGGAAGGAGAAAAAGAGTCACATGTATAAAGGAGGACGCTGCTTCCCTACCAAACGACATGGATCACATGGAAGGGAAGGCAGTTGACAGTTCACAGCAGTTATCAGACTTATCATTCATATTTTTATATTACAATCAATGCCTTCACCTTTCGAGTTAGCTTTCCATCAAAAATTAATTTAAGATCTATATTTCTGACGCTTCTTTGATATCAGGCAACCAAAAAAAGCTCTTTCGGTTGCGAGTTATCGAAGATTGAATGATCTGAGCGTTATATGGATAACTAGCATATGGCTACAAATGAAGGGCATCCAAAAGGTGGAGAATATTTTAACGTATATTATGAAAAATATGAAGACAAAAATAATTTCCACTAATTGTTTGATCAGAATTTGTCACTCGATAAAAACAAACATTGAGCTCGAATTAAAGGCACATACATCTCTTTTTTCGAAAAAAACTAAGACGGGCATCCCTCAGTATTCCTTAACCTAATGCACAAGCATAATTTAGAAACTAACAAAACTTAAACCTCAAAAAGATAATCTCTTATAAGAGCGCAGAAGCTATACAGGAAATAAAACTTGTGGAAAAATAAGAGCAAAAAAGTCATAAAGCAGGAGAAACTTCTTCAAAGATAATCTTTGATGACTCAAGCTAGATTGATTATCTATGATGACTGCCTAAAAGAGAAGAATTTGTAGTGTGCATCTCAATCTCCATTCACAGATTTCAGTTTATTTGGCATCACCAGACAGAAACTGTGAACTGGGTCCTTCAACTTCATTTGTCTTTGCATCCTCATTTCTTTTACGTAGCTCAAAACCATCCCCTTCAACGGACGGGTCCTCGCCATGATTGCCAGAATCTGTGCCTGTCTCTGCTTCCAAAGAAGCATCCATTTCCAAACTCTTGCCAGCACTTTTTTCTTCGTCAGTTTCACTTTCTTCTGAGCTACTACCACCGACCAAAGTTTCATGCAGGTCACTTTCGATCTCACTTTTTGTTTCCGGATTGACATTTGACATTGTTGTTGGCACTGCAGCACGTTGTTGAATGGGAATTGCATGTATGGGAATTGTCTTTAATCTTTCCTTGTACTCCTCCATCTCAGTTCGATAGCGCTCTTTATCTTTCACACCTCTCTCCTGATAGACCTGGAATGTACGTTGAGACATTGTAAACACAGGTTCATAACCCTAAACTGGAACACTCACACATTATGCTCAAACGAAATCAAAGAAAAGATGCTATTCTGCTTGATTTGAAATAAAATGACTTACTGCCTTTTCAGTGTCAGTTAGGTTGTTCCATAATTCTCCAATCATTCTACTTATCTCTCTATCTTTCCCTGGATGTAGTGGTTTGAGTTGAGCATGCTGCTCTGCAAAAAAAAAGTTGTACCCACTTCGGTTTGGCTTTGGATGAGAAGGATCACGTTTTCTCATTTCAGATTTCTTTCTTCGTCTACGGCGATGAGTTCCAGAAGTTGGAATAGCACTGCCAGTATTGGTGTGTGCTCCAGAAGGGAAGGGAGATAAATGACTCCCAGATGAATGCTCAGGTACATGATATAATACACCTTTTAGCTTCTCCGAACCAACAGTGACGGTGACCAAATATCCATGTTCAAATTTTCCATCAATGACACCCATCACAGGACAACCTAAATTCCAAAGAAAAATTGCAAAAACATCAATTAAACCTTGAACCAGCACAACATAGGCGTTCACTTGTCATTGATACTTATGAAGGGACAGCCACACCCAATAGCCAAAAAATTGGATAAAAAAACATTAGCAGATCAATACAATTGACACAGAAACCTGACAGGAAAGGAGGCTTCACTTGGCAGGATAAACAATTGTCTAACTTAAAAGTTCCATCCCATGTTGAAATTTTGTCATTTGTATCCATGATTCCTGGGATAGAATTCGACCCCTTTTTGGGATAGGTGGAAGAAGAAGAATGAATAGAAAGTCATCATGAGCTAAAACTTAAAACCTCAACAAAAAGGTTCTCATTCTTCTTCCACCTGACCAAAAAGGTAATAACAAAAAAAGGCAAAGAGAATACGAAGCAATACTTGTTCCTCCAAAATCCATAATGAACCAATGATGCTTAACTTAAGAAAGCAACTTCTACCGGTCAATATAAATTTGTCATTCCAACTAAACCAAAAGCAGGGTTGTTTAAAAAAAAAGGTCTTTTGGAAACATGTGCAGACTCAAGATAACAAAAATAAATATTTGAAATATAAAGAAAGAGACAGAAAAAAGTCATTATAATAGGAAATTTGAGAATGTTTATGCCTGGAAAGTATATTGCAAGACTCTAAAGACTGAAACTAGAGATTCAGAGAACAAGATCAACAAAAGGATATCCTTCACATTTTGCAGCTATAAGCCTTTAAACAAACCTTGATATCATGATGTAAATTATCAAGCTTATAGTTGATAAGCAGAGTTAACAAGGTGACCACACAATTTTTGGTTCACAGGCCTCACCATTCATCATTTATTCACATTTCTGCCAGGCACTATTGCCTTTATAAGAAAATTTTTAGGTATAAAAAAAGAATTTTTTTAGAAAAAAAAAACCTTCTCGTGGAATTTCCTCTATCCCTTTCACCTGCTTCTGTGCAGCAGACTGAGCTTCAAAGGACGAGCCCACAAGCTCAGTAGGCCCTTGAGTTGGATACGAACTAGAAGATGCAACAGACAAGGAAGCTGCAAGCAAAGAATTTCACATTAATTTTACTGATTACTTAAGAGAATAGTAGATGAAAAAGAGGAATATTGTGGTCATTTCTAAAATTCAACTAAACTCTGTCAATAAGAACAATATTATAAACATAAAATCTTTATGCACACTATAATTTTGGAGACTAAGATTGTACGTAAACAAGTGCAAATTCATAATGTTTTTCACAAGAAACAGGAACAGGCATCCCCAATAGTTGATCAACAACTTACATTGCCACCCATCTCTGATGTCTCTAACAAAAGGAAAAAATAATACTTACATTACACGTAAAGGTATTGTATTTGTATTTAATCAATAGAAAATTCAGTTTAATTATGCAAAGTGCACAAGAATTATCGCGACTGTCATTTGTTTAATGTGAAACATGGAAAAAGCTGATGAGTCAAGATAATCTAGTTTCTTATTTTCTTGGCCAAGCGAAGACATCAGGAGATGCAATTGCCATTTACCCTAAAAGAAAACAAATATGAACATTGAAAGTTTCAAGTCAATCATCACTATCCAACAATCCCTGATGATATGGAATCAACAATAGAAACCATGAATCACACCTTTATTATATGTTTCTCACAAATCTTCCACCATCTTATTGATAATTGTTACTGTTTTAAATGAAATAATTTTTCCATTTTGGAACTCCTGACACCAAAATTTTAAAATGAACAGGATCTGGGTAAGATCCACCTAATAGCCTACATCATTGACAAGTTACAAGCATTTTAAGAAACAAAGTGGCTCTGTCTGTTTAAAAGCATGTGTAAACACACAGGCGCTTTCCATTCAGACAAACAAATCACTTAACTTCCCAGCCAAAATACTGCACTAACAGATGACGTTCCTTTTATTTGTGAAAATCACACATAAATCCCCCAAACAAAAGAAAGAAACATAATGAAGAGCATATGAAGCAGCTCCAAACTTATAAAAGCCAAGCCTCTCAGGAAGGAACTACATAAATACAAACACTTTTCTCACATGATAAGCGCAGTCAAAAATTTTAAATTGCTTGCATGGAACATCAATTTAAAGAGAACGTGTAAGTGAAATAAGTTTTAAGCGGAGCATTGTTCATAATCTTAAGAAATTGATGACATATTATAGACTGCCCAAAAACATGCCTATCAAATATTCATATGAACATCTTAAGGCATATATTCCTTCTGTTCACTTCTTTTAATGACTGGTACGTACAATTGAGAAGCCTCAATAAAGATGGTGCCAGCTAACAAAACCAAGTAACGCATAGATCATTCAATCTTTTAAGGTAAGTTATGTGGCACAACTATAATCGTTAAATAGGAACCAGCATTTGCAAAAAATACTATAGAAACTGTAATAGAAGTGAGCTCTAAGAGACAAACCACAAGGAAGAGGGGTCCATCCTTCAGATTTAAAAAAATAAATCTGCTCATAATGATACAACAATGAAATGTAGTACTTGCGGAGAATAAACGATGCATTTGTGGCAGTTGAGGGAAAACTGAAAACCGATGTTACATCTTTCCACCTCTTCTCCATAATGATCTGTTATTTTACAAATGTTGGTTAACTTAACGAATCAACACCTTACAAAATAATCATAAAAAATAAAAAATAAAAAAGCTTGTAAGATTAATGTAATATAGATTGTCTATTTCTAGACAAAAATGTTCTACGATGATGGAACAAAAGCAAAGCAAATATAGTTCAGACTTCATTAATGTTATATTTCGTCTAGAAGTAGCAAATCTCGAGATCAATTTCATAAAAGAAAATGTCACAACCATTGCAGCTGACAATAAAAACCAGTTGTTACCCTTTTCAAACCACCACGAGAAGTAACTTCTATGAAAAGCCGATGCAGGTCCAGCTCCTTTCCTCCTATTATAGGAATCCTAAATGTAAAGCATCTTCAAATCAATGAAATGAAAATGCAAAAAGATAATATTGAAAAAAATTATCTCATAAGGCACATCTTTCTTTTTCAAGAAAATACATTTAAGGTTATGCATCAAAGAGTTATGTAATCTTTCATAAAGAGAGTTAGTATCCTTTCCTGAACAGAAATGTGATACCAAAATCTATTTTTGAGATTACAAAAGGCCAGAAAATATTCTTTGCCGGATTGGTAAATGAAAGCTACAGAATATCGATTAATCATAAATACTCCAATTACATTAACATTAAACAAAATACATCAGAGAGCCAAACGTAATATATTCAACAACTATTCTTCAGAGATCACAACACCCCAACTCCAAATTGGGATATATTAGAAGGCTACCAAATAAACGATATCTTCCATCAGTGGTGTATCCTTTGAGCAAATTTATTAGGCAAAGAACCACAAAGAGTTTGTAAACTATCTCTTCCATCCTTTTGAAAACGCAAATATAAATAAACAAACAAAATAAAAAAAATGAATTAAATGTCAAAGAGTGTGTCTTTATGATACCAATAGCTAAAAGCATGAACTGCCTCACATTATCTATTCTGAAACGGAATAAATAAATAAATAAATAAACAAATCACTTCTCACATAAACTTCGATCCCATAGTTCGGTGGAGGTTCTCCAATGTCCCCATAAACAACTTTTGATTCTTTATAACCTCTTCATACGTCGCAAGCGGCGGTGGATACTTGTAATTAGCCGCCGTCTGCTCCATATCTCACTATAAACTCCTAAGCAAAAACAAAAAAAACAAAACAAGCAACCATCATATAAAAAGCAATAAAGACGTTGAACGAAGAACACACTCCGACCAATCCCAACATCTCAATCCACACCATGACCGATCAGAGCAAGACTTCTCCTTTTACCGCCAAAAAAGAAAAACGAAACACCCACACCATCAAAACAACGTAGCAAAAGTTTGAACCATCACATGGACGGACTCATATGCGCAATATACACAGTGCAAATAAAATAACATGATTAGCATAATATAATAGCATGCATATACAATATAGCATATAATAAGGATAGAATAAAGAAAACACAGACCTCATAGCCCAATGGCTAGCTAGAGAACAATAGAGGAGTGATGCACAATGGGTATGAAAGAAATGAAATGGAGCACTGGTAGGTGGTGCAGTAGATGGGAAAAATGGGAGAAAATACGTATTTAGGAAGTGAGATTTGTAAATGAAAAAAACAGAAAGAAAAAAACATACAATGAGAGAAGGAAGATAATGAATGGTGGGGGAATAATGACTGAATGGGTAAACCAACCTTTGCTTTATTTAGGGGGAAGGGAAGAAGAAGGCAAAGCATGAATTTTGATTTAATTTAATAAAATTGAAATTGATGAGAGAAGGTTTTTTTTTTAATTTTTTTATGTGGAGCAAAAAAATTATGGTGTGGCTAGGTTGGCCTTAGATTGCATGGGGACCATTCTCTACTATTTTAGTTCTTATAATAGATAGAAATAGCCATACAATTCTATAAATATTTTCTCATTTTGCAGTTTTGCAGCACCCTTTCATGGCCGTCTGCAAAAAAAAAATTTTTTTTATTAATGTTGTTATATATCATTTTATTATTAATTATCAGAGTCTATACTATATGCAACATTAAATATTGATGGTTCCATATTTTTCTTTATAACTATTTTCTTGAACGTTTTGGAACTGATAATAATGCAAAGGTAAACTAAATGTACTGCACTGGTGTGCTAGAAAACCATTAACAAAACAAATAAAATGGTGCATATTTTTCATATTTATAGATGGGTTTTATTTCCTTTTTTTCTCCTTCTTTTGGTGGTATTATTATGAATGAAAAGGTGGAGGTGTCACGAGGAAGATAAGGGTTAGAAAGTGGTAGCGTTACAGCTGCTTTTGTGGAGTTAATACGGCATTTGGTATTTACATTTGGACTTGGTCTCCCTCTTCTCTCTCCCTCCTATTTTTACTTGCGTTTGTTAGCTCCTTCAAATGGACTTGCTGCTGTAAAGATTTGAGGCCTATTTGCCACTTTTTTAACACCAATAGGCCCAGCCCACATCTCTGCGTGCAAATTATAGACTCGTTAATAACAAGAAGAAGAAAAAGACTTAAGGCGGGAATCAATATATAACAGACTAAGCAATGCTGCAAGAATGGAACATCTACCAAGCAATTCTTGCTAGAAAGTGGATGCATACCAATTCTGACACCTATCAGTACGTCTCAATCCTTAAGGATTAGCTCTGAATTCACATTCAATGAATTTTCAGCTCTTACATTTCTGCATCACGTTGATAATATCATCTAGATACAAATTGTACAGCCAGCCGAGCAACAATATGTTCCCCATCTCTGCACTCAACAGGAAGCAACCATTTGAAAACATGGAATGCAACAAACATGAATAACTAACACTAAGCCTCATCTATTTCTGTTTCCGGGCGGTCTCTTTCTGTGAAACTTAATATCTCGTTTACACCATTACTGATGCCTCTTCTTGAATAAGCCTTTATCATTGTACTGTAAGTGATCTTATCAGGCTTACAGCCACTTTTCTGCATCATACCTAACACATCTCTCATCTCTGATAAGCGCCCTGCCCTACCATAGGCATCAATGAGGCAATTGTAGAAGACAGAATCCAACATCACATCTGAATTCTCAATAAATCTCAAAACACCTTCAATTTTGTCCATTGCCTCCGCTCGTCCATATGCACGTACAAGCGAGCACAATGTCACACAATTGGGTTTTATCCTATCTGATTTCATCAGCCTAAATAAATACTCCATCTGTTGCAAGTCTCCTGCCCTACCAAATGCATCAATGACTACATTGTACGTGACCAAGGTCCACGAGAAGTAATATTTTTGCATATACTCCATAACAGAGCTCATTTTGTCATAGTTATGTGCTTTGCCATAGGAATCGAGTAGGATGTTGAAGGTTTTTATGCTTGGATTAATGCCAGACCTTTGAAACTTCTCGTAACAGCTCTCCATTGTTTCAATTTGCCCACTACTGCCAAATGCTCGAAGAGAGGCATTCATTGTCCAGACATCTGGCCTACAATCTTTGTTTTGAAGCATCTCTAAGAGGGTTGATTCCATCTCAGCAAATCTACATGTGAAGAGTTCCCAATTTAATAATACCTTCATCAATGCAAAAAACACATAGGTAAAATCATATAACTTGACCATGCAGGACATTGGAAAACAATTGGCCATCAGAAAGTGAGTGACCACATGCAAACACCAATGATACGAATTTACTATTCACTAGCCAACACTTTTTAAATTTGCCCTAGGAACTTTTCAACCAGCATCAGTCACCTCATGTCCTGACTGGTATGGATTATCAGTATTCCTAAAGGCAACCATATGATCATAGCACGAACTTCATGTGCTGAATCCACAATAGCACCATTTAAATCACTGTTCAATTTATATCACTTACTAAAAATTTAAATGGTAGATCCAAAATAAATGAAACCCAATATACCTGCCAGCTTTCCCATAAGCATCAATGAGAGTATTATACGTAATTACGTTGGGCTTGACACCCTCTTTCTCCATGTCTGACATCAACATCTCTACCTTGTCAAAATCAAAAACCTGAACGCAAGACTTTATGAGGATGGAGTATGTATAAACATCAGGTTGGCACCCTGGAGTTGCCTTCATTGTATCCAGCAACGAAAATGCCTCATTGAAGAGACAACTCCGACTGTATGCTGACAACAGAGCTGTATAGGCCTCATGATTAATAATGCAACCTTCATCAGACATAGCTTGGAAGAGTTCTTCAGCCTTTTCCGGCTGTTTACACTTTCCAAGCATGACAATCATCTTGATATACATGCCTGAATTAGGCCTGTACCACATCTGCTCTCGAAGAAGATCAAACACCTAAATTACAAAATGCAGTTATGTTATCCAGCAAACCAAATATGTCCTACCGTTCAATTCAAGAAGAAAAACTAGAATTCCGTTTATAATCTAGTTCGTTTATCTGTCCAATAAATGCCACATTTCGACAGAAGTGCTCCTGGGCAAGTCAAACTGAAATTTGCTTGGCTCAAACTGGAGCTAAAGGCAGCATAATATATATTTATCTAGACACGTATTCGGTATTATTTACACTAAAATGTTATTTGAGGAACTAAGCTATCTCAATTTATCATAATTTTACGTATAAAACGAAATGAGTTACTCCTCAAAAATATTTACGCATGTAATGAAGTTCTAGTCTTTCATAATTTTAGTTATATTTCACAAACCAAATCTAATCAAATGTGACTCAAACAGACAAAAGCACCAAGCTCGATTCACTTGAATTCAGTTAGTCATATTCAAACATCGAATCAAGATCTTATCCAGTCAACTATTCAGAAAAATCCAGCATACCTTTCCAATAGTCTGCACTGTTGTTAATCAATACTATATAACTGAAATTTTTACGAAAATTTTCGGGCAAGGTAAGGACAAGGAGGACCATTATCAACCTTGAGAGCAGATTCCCAGCGTAGAGCAGTGATCCTCTCATGCAGAGCCTCGAGCAGTGTTTTGGGGAGGAGCTTCTTCGAGTTGGTTCCCTTCTTCTCTATCACCGCTTTCGTCGCCTCCCGCCTCAGAACGATCGAAATGGCCTTCTTCTCCGCCACTTTCCGGTTCGCCTCCTCCCGCCTCTCCCTCGCCTCCCGCCTCTTGCCGCTCTCCGGCGGCAACTGCAACCGCCTCCCGCGGCCGCCGAGCTCAGCCTCGTGAGCGGAGCGGCGAGCTGGTGCGGGCGGGCGCGAGGGAGGCGAGGGAATTGGCGGCCAACCAGTGGGGGTGGAGGCGGCGGCCATGGCTGCGGCGGCGGCGGCGGCGGCCGGTTGAAGAAGAGGCGATGATGATATTTTGGAGTTGTGTTAGGCGTTTGGGCCTAATTGAATGGGCCTGAGAAAAGCCCATGGTCCTCGGTGAGCTGATGTTGATGGGCTTAGTATTTCTTTTGGGTCATTTTATTAATGTCTTTAACATTTTTCAGGTCAATTTCATGTATAAGCCACCATTTGGTAATATATTTTTAGGAATATTTTTTTAATAATTTTTATAGCTTTAGAGATAGTTACGGAAGTTATACCTGATTTTGTTATTTTTTATAAAAACAAATACCTCGAATTTATCAGATTTATCAAAAAATATTTTTAGAAAATATTATTAGCCATTTAAAAAATTTTCAATTCTAGAAGTTTAAAGTAGATACATTCTGTGTGTGGTTCTGTTTTTTTTTCTTCTTTTTTTCGTGTCTACAATCTCTTTATTTATTTATAATAATAACAAATAATGGTTTTCATTTTTATGGTAATTAAAAAAATGCTTGCTTAGAAGACAAAACTAGTAGAGAAAATAAAATAGCATCAACTCGTCTCTTTGTTTTCTCTCTTATGAGCTTTTTGTGGCTCCCATTCCCTCCAAAATGCCACCCCAGGCATGAGCCCCTTCTCCTCCGTCTCCCCCGCCGTCTCTCGCCTCACTCTCGCCGCCCGCCGTCCCCCTCCACAGTTGCACCCCTCGAGGTTTCCCTCCCCTCGCCACCTCCCACTCCCCACTCGAGGTATTCGTCACCTTCTTATAATATATCTCCATATAAATCATACAAGATACACGAGTTTCTTTTAAGTTGGTCTTACATATAGTTCGTACTGTCAACCGGCTTTTGATGCATTTCATAACCTCGACTCAACTTCTCTTGTATGTTGTATGGCTATCTAGTATCGCTTTTGATTGTAGTTTCATGTTTGGTGATATGGGCAGTTATAAATTTGGCGAAAGAGACAGAGGTGGCTGCTGAAAGATATGATGCTGACAAGATTGTGGACGGCATAGACTTTGGCGTGTTGAATAAAAAAAAATTTTAAAATTCAATCAAAATTATATAGATGATAAAATCATTATCAATAAAACCTTCTTCATATCAAATCATCAAGAAAATAAATTTAATAATAGAAACATACATAGATATATAATAGTAAAACAATTCTTTTATTTCTTCTTGTTTGATCTTCTAAATTCTACACTAATTCTCCAAAGCCAGAGTTTCTAGATGATAAGATATCAAAAAAGAAAAACAACGGTACAAATTCGGGGACCATAACCGTATTTATCCTTATCTTTCATAATTTCAATTTAACACATCATAAATTAGAGATTACGAGATTACAAAAATGATATCTACACATATTTATCTATACTCATCTTAAATACATGGTATCTCCACATATTTATCTTAAATATTAATGGCCCATTAACCTTAACTTTAATAAATTAATTTAATTTATACCCAAACCTTATTAATAACATACGATATAATTATATATTTGTATATATACGTTCAAAATCCAACACGGCGAGCCCTGCAATGAGTTTGAATGCATTAGCAGCCCTTCCGTGGAAGCAACCGCCAGGCAGCTAGCGAGAGGGGAACAGAGCACTTGGGACTCTCTGTCTCTGTGAAGTACAGGGTATTCCATATTCAGTCTCACCAAATTTTGTTGCTGATTAATCTCTAGAGAACTTATTTATTTTTCTGTGTCTAGGTTGAATATGTTCATCGTAGGAAAGATTATTTGTAAGATGAACCATTGCTTTAGGGGAAGTAGATTAGTATAGGATGGATCTTTTTCTGCTTATTTATTTCTCTTATCCTTCAACCATCTTATTCCCTGGGTTTTGCTGTACTGCAATCTTATTTTATGAAGGTTCAGCTCAATAATGCTCTATTCTTCATCCGTGATACTTCTGTCCAGTGCTATTTTTCAGATCAATTCATAACCTGCACTATAATGCAAGAATGCCTTTGCTTTGTCTTTTGTCATATGATTGTATTTTTAAGGCCAATATCTTACAGCAGGTGTCAATCTGTTTATGATGTATCATGAATCCTATAATTGACATGATGAATTACTACTCAAGGGTGATTACTGACTAGTTTGGCGTTGCTAATTAACATGTACGCTTCCTTGAAAATGCAGGATCCAGTTAGATCTTTTACTGGCCGTGACAAGTATAAGAGACCTATATGGACAACAGAAGCTCTTGACAATCCAGTAGTGGTTAGAACTTATGTCCTTAACCTTGTTGTGCTATACCATTTGTCCTTGCAATCTTATTGGTTTTTTTTTTGTATTATTATATTTTCAGATTCTTCCGGCTCTTGTGATTAAACCTGCATATCTTAACATCATATGGACCTCTATTTTCAGTCCGTACAAGAAATGACAATGCTTTCGACCGGTGTCTTGATCATCAAATGGACCATAAGTGGAAAACCCAAAAATGCATTTGCTAGCATTGGTGGGGAGTTGATTATCAGAGTAAACTCACGGTTTACTCTAAACCAAATCAGTGGTCAGGTCGTTGAGCAAGAGGATACCTGGGATCCGCTTCTTCAATCACTGGCCAAACCTACTTCTGAACTTCTCGACGCCTTTTCGCAACAATTGAGGCAGGAAAAGATGTGGCAGACTCGTTGAAAGGACTGTCAAGTCGTTTTGCAACAGAGAAGGAGAACACAGAATTTTATTATGACCCCTCTGGTGATCCGACCAAGGTATGAATCCATAGAAGCTCCTTGTTACTCATTATTATGTGCTACATTATGTAACATATAGCTTCCTTACTGTTTTAGCATAAGCTCAAACTTGTTTTTTCATCATCAGCATTCTCAAACTTTTTTCATCATGAATATTGATACCTTGCAACTTGGTTTTTCATCAGAACTGTTAAAGCTTGAATGCATGGCATGTTTAGTGTCTGTTATTGATAGAAGTCTGATTCATTTTGTTCAGTGAGTGATAATTCTGTAAAAAAACATCCTGGAAACTCTATATTTATGACATATTCTTTATCTGATTGGTGGGTGTCGAACAGTTCTTTCAGACGGGCGATAGTTTTCAAAGAGATGCATACCAGATTGCACTCTTCCTGGCCATACTCTATTTTGTTGTGCAGTTCTTGAGGACAACCCTTTGAGCGTGGCGAATCAAACGATACATATTCCCGACTTTCGTATCACTATTCTTTTACAACAACATTTCCTTGAAACGTACGTGTATGCTACTACACTGTATAATGGTCTACTCTAGTGTAGCACAGTTGTGTGTATGTAATATGTACAATCCTTATGATACTGTCACGAGATACAATGTGAGTTTTGAACCTGTACCGTCTATTAATTGAGAACCGCTGTTAAGCAATGCCCATCAGTATGGGGAGAATTATTTGTAAAACATTGATTTACCGTGTTAATGTTAACGTTGGTGGAGCTAACTGAACACTAACGCTCAAACCTGTGTTGTATACTACCCGTTTGTAGAAGAGCCACATTTAGCTCTTCCCGGGAGCGATGCGTCTCCACCGTCGATTATCATGAGAATCGACGATAGAGATGAATGGCGTCTCCACCGGCGTCGATCTCGGGAGGAGCTAAAATTTTTTCTCCCTAATATAAATCGAAGACAAAGCCGATAACTATTGCACTTAGATTGCACTTAGATGAATTATCGGACCAACTCTGTACGCGAAAGCCGTCTTAGCTCAGCTGGTAGAGCGCATGGCTTTTAACCATGTGGTCGTGGATTCGATTCCCACAGACGGCGTTGCCCGCCGCTCTTGCTTCCTTGATTATTGTTGGATATCTGTATTCCTATTTTTTTGTAGGACACCGCAACTTTATTGTTTTTCCTTTAATCATTTCATAATAATTGATTTTTAGTATTATTTTCTTATTGCTTGTAGATATTTTATTTTATTTTTAATAACTTTATATGGTACTTGATTCTTGTTGGATATTTTATTTTGTTTTTTTTACAACTTTCATATATAGTAGTGCTTTCTTATATCCTTATTTTTACTTTTTTTATAGGACACCGCAACTTCATTTTTTCCCTTTAATTATGTCATAATAATTGATTTTTAGTATTATTTTCTTATTTCTTGTAGATATTTTATTTTATTTTTAATAACTTTATATGGTACTGTATCCTTATTTTTTATTTTGTATGGTTCACCGTAATTTCATTTTCTCCTTTCATAATAATTGATTTTTTGTATTATTTTCTTATTAAAGTTTTTTTCTAGAATACCCGGTTTATTATTATTTGGCATTTCATTCTTCACTTTTTCTTTTTTAGATTTTATTTATTATATTGTATCCGTTGTATCCTATCCTCTGCCGCCACCACGTAAGCGCCGCCGCCGGCGGGTCGCCGGGAAAATAAAGATGCCGCCTTTGCTCCTCCTCCGACCTCCCACTCACTCCGCTTCGCCTCTACCCCCATGCCCACCGCCTTCCTCCTCTCCCCGGCACCGCCTTCTCCGCTTCCTCCACTCCGTTCAGCCCCGGCATCACCACCGCCGCCACCTCCGACCCAAAACGGCGACCTTTTGCTCCCCCGACGGAGCCGCCGCCGCCGCTCCCACCATCCCCCAGCTCTCTTGGGACGAGGAGCAGTTCGAGGACGAGAAATGGGACGCTTCCAAGTACGAGGCCCTCCTCGCCGGCGGCGAGCAGGTCACCTCCGTCCTCCAAGAGATGATTAATCTGGTGAGACTTGCTTTTTCAGCTTGGGCTTGGGGGTTGGGAAGGGCATGAATATGGAATTATGTGCGAGCACTTGTTGTGGGCAGTTGGAGGATATGAATATGGAGGAGGCGTCGGAGACTGCTGCGGTGGAGCTGGTTGCTCAGGGGGTTATCGGCAAGAGAGTTGACGAAATGGAGTCTGGTTTTATAATGGCTCTCGATTACATGATTCGGCTTGCTGATAAGGACAATGATGAGCAGGTGTCTGATTAATTTGAATGTTTGTGGAACGGTTCTATTCATCCTCAATACTAGTTATAACTGGTGTAATGTTGTCTAATCAGATACAAATATTATTTGTCTCTCATTTTGCAATGCATTGGATGATGTATTTTGTATGAAGTTGCATTTTAGCGTACCTTGCATATAATTAGTTTGTTATATCAATATTTAATTTGTTCATTTTTATTCATTGGTTTAATTGTTTCAAATACTTGCTCTCTTATTTAGCTGTTGGGAATAGGAGGGTGATGACGACTTGCTTTCTTAATTGGCTCTGGCAATGGTTTTGTAATGGTCAAAATGTTGAATTTGGTGTAGTGTTGTCTAGTCAAAAGCAAATATTATTTTATCTCACTTTTTTTAAAAAATTGATCCATTCGATGGAATTTGTAGCATAAAGTTGCATTTATATACATCTTTAAGGGAAAAATCTTTTTTAACTTTCTATTTTTCTTTTTTAAATTGGCTTTTCCATATTTCTGAAATTGTCAAGTATTTCATACTCTTTTTTTCTACCTATGCAAAGAGAGGTTAGTTCTTGGGTAACACTGTCTGATCAGATGTGAGTATTAATTGTTTCTCATATTTTGATACAGAAGATGAAGTTTGTAGCATTAATTTGCATTTATGTATGGCCTGCGTTTGCAAAATATTTCTCTTTCACAAACTTCTTATGCAAAAACATCTGTTTCTTGTTCAGCCTTCATCTGTTTCCTTGCAATTGTTTTATTTTTTTGTGCAGCGCAAGTCATTGTTGGAAGTGATCAAGGAGACTGTCCTGTCTCATCTGACCAAAAAATGCCCCCCACATGTGAGTACTTGCTTGTTTAGCTTGACATGTATCCGGAAAGATCATACATAATTGCATTTGCTCAACTTTTCCATCCATAATTACTTTCCGTTAGGTTCAAGTCATTGGACTGCTGTGTCGCACTCCTGGGAAAGAAAGCAGACATGAATTGCTGAGGCGAGTTGCTGCGGGTGGTGGGGTGTTTTCAGGGGAAAATGGTACAAAAGTTCATCTTCCAGGAGCAAATTTAAATAATATAGCAAACCAGGCTGATGACTTACTAGAGGTAATTTGTGATTTAGTCTTAGATTGTGATGTTTCTTTTTTGTGCAAAGAGATAAGATAAATACAAAAATCTTGCATGCAACAATCATTGCATTAGCTACCTCTACAATACATGTATGATGATGATGTTTTATTTCCCTCTCATTTTTTTGCGTTTTTGGAGGGTTGTTTCAGGAATGGCATTTTAATTCGTAACTTATCTTCTAGTATTTGCATGGATTTTGTGTTGTTAATTTGAATATAAAAACTTCCGAATAGTCATGCAAAATATACATGTTTTAGTGGGGATAAGGTGTAGAATCATATAACCAAATATGGCAGCACAATTTGTGTTTTCCTAGAATGGTACAGTCACGCGGATGTCTTATGAATGTTGCACAATTCCACACCATGAACCATTTTTTAATTTTTTGATTTAGTGCAGACAATGGAGGCAAGAGCCAAAATTCCTGACCGGAAACTGCTGGCAAGACTAGTTCTTATTAGAGAGGAAGCTCGAAACATGATGGGTGGTGGAATATTAGATGAAAGAAATGATCGTGGTTTTAGTACATTGCCAGAAGCAGAGGTTTTATGCTCTATCCATTGAACTTTATGCCTTTTTGAACCAATGCCTAGTAATCATATTGACACTTTTTTTTATATTTCATTAAATGGCTTAAACCTATATTCAGTAACTCGTATGCTAGCAAACATACTTGCCCAAGGTAGGTTTAGGTGGAGCAAAGATCTTTTGGTGTTGATCTCTTACTCAAGGTGAACAAAGCAACTAAATTGAAAGTTCCTTTAACTGATATATATCACTAAATTGAACCTAATATTTCATACAACTAAGTGACTTATAGGAATCATGCTAGCATCTAGATCAACCCTTGCTTTTCTGAACTATTGTTCAAATCCTTGTACCTGCTATCTGCTGCTGTTGCTACAAAGTAAGTTAGTACTCAAGAAGATGATGATATAGAATGTTCACTTGAGATGGTCGCTTGTCCACTCATAGATGAACGAATTTGTAGTTTTCTTCATTGCCAATCTAGATTGATAAAATATTGCTAGAAAAGCATGCATACTAACGGATAAGAACTTTATCTCTTCTATCAGTACAATATAGTTCTGATATTTATGACTATTCCAGTGGACAAGGTTCTGTTGTCCAGAAATTTTTAGTTGATTTCTTGTTGGTATGTAATTGAATAATCCTGTCAATGGTCAGGTGAATTTTTTAAAGAAAATAGTGGCTTTAAAACCTGGAAAAACGTTAAAAGAGATGATTAAGAATGTATTCCAAGGAAATGAGGAAGGTGCAGATAGGACCGAGGATGGAGATGAGAGACCAACTGGAATAGCTGGCAGGGTTTGTTGTGGTCCTTATATTGATTTCAGCCTTATGGAATTTGAAGGTTCGTGGAAAATTGACAATTACAGTTTGTACTTTCAGGGAAGTATTTCTGGTCGAAAACCACGTCCAGTGCGTCCTGGCATGTTCCTAGAGACAGTTGTGAAGGTAAAAATATATTTTGTACCTCTTGAGTTTGCTTGAACTTATGCAACTGTAATTGACGGTTGTTTTCCCAAGAACAGCCTACTAACTATCCTTGTACTTACTGTACGGTTTGGCAATTTTGTGTGGAAAATTGAATAAGCAAAGGTCCAGGGTTCTTTTGAAGTTGGGCTTGCTGCTAACTTCGTACTGTTTGTGTAGAACCATGAACCATCAGGAGCTCCATAATAAGTGTTAATATGTGGCGGCTTTTTGTTGAAGTGCTGCTTGGATGCCTTATAATTATGTGTCCTGATTTTTTGAAGCCACTCAGTAGTAATTCGTGTGCATTTGCTGCTACTTGGCCTTCTTTTTCTCTTTCATTGGAATTTCCAATTATTATATTAAAATCATATGAAATTTAAACTATCTTTAATTTATGCAATATTGGCTCTTGGGGTTTGGCGGCTGTCTCTTGTTTCATTTGGTAGGTTCTTGGCGGCATCCATGCGGGGAATGTATCTGGAATTACAGCTCAACACCTAGAATGGGTAATGTATCATCTTTTACAAAGAAAATTTTTCATTTACCTTCTTTCTGGTGTCAGTTGGACTTATGTTGCCTTCCTATAACACGTAGGTTCATCAGACGAGCCTTCAAATTCTGCAAGACATGGCTTTCTAGTCTCCTATATGCCATCTTCAAATTTCTTGTATAGTATAGATACCTAGAGGCGAAGCATTGTTTACACTAGGAAATTTGATGAAGTAGCTGGCATGAAGGATCTCTTCAGAGACGTCCCACATACTACTGGCGTGGAGGTGGCAATTGGTGGCTGCATGGTTTATCTCAGGATTAATTCATCTGCTGATGAGCAGTGTTGCAAACTTTGGCATTACATTCTAGATGAAGAAAAAGGGTTTTGGATGGGAGGAGTATTGTAATGTATGCTGTTTTTGAGCAGTTGATTGCTGACTTTCTCCTTTTTTTTTAGGTGCATACAGAGATTTTGCTGAGGTAAAAAGAAAGCATCAAAAAAATTACTTGGTTAGAAATATGCCATTAATCTTATTTTTAAATATTCATAGTCTCCTCGAATTATTGATGGTAAAGGATCACCAATACTTTATAGATAAAAAAACTGTAATACTTTATAGATAAAAAATTATCTACAATTACCCCCATAAAAACTTAAAAACCACAAGCTTTAAACATATTTAATTTTATTTATAAAATTTTAAATTTAATAATTTTTTTTATAAAAGACGCCAAATTAGTCCGCTTGTAAACGGACCCGGGCCACCCGCTTGTAATATTGCAAAATCCGCATGGCATCTTCTTCATCCACGGCTCACTGCACACACCATGGCCATGGCCGCCGAGGACCATACACCGGTGAGCCACCAGTCTCACCTCCACACCACCCTCTTTTCCACCTTCTTCCTCGTCCAACCTCGGCCGCAGCTTCTCTGCAGCTCGTTTTGGGAAACGGCTGGTGCTATCCGACCGAGCTCTGTAATGGCTTCCGCGGTTGTTCTTAGAACGGGAGTGGTCCCTGAATTGGGCGGAGGTTGTGGGTCGTCTTACTTTCTTCGCTGTCTTCCTCCTCCGTCAGCAATTGCTTTCTCTACGCCGGGATTTTGATGCTAAGTTGCCGTTTCTTTCTCGTTCATGGTAAGTTGCTTCTTCGCGCTGGATTTTCCGGGTTAATGCTGTTTGTTTGATTATAATCGTGGTAAAAATTGGAACTTGGGATGTTTGGTTTGAATGAAACTTGGAATGTCGATTTGAGTGGGAAATGTTCTGACTTTGCTTGCCAGTTGGATGGTCGAATTGGTTACTGATCGTTTGTTGCATGAGCAACTGTTTTGTGTACTTTTGAGTTGCATGTAATGTTATTCTTGATGTTGAGTGAAAAGAAAAACGAAATTTAGTTTATTGGATACAGATAGCCAAAGATGAACATTGTATTTTTATAATTTTTTCCGCACTCTTGAAGTTTGTACTGTTGACGGGAGTATGGCGAGTTGAATAATCTCGGTAGATTTTGATTTTATTACCACTAATCAGGACTTTATACATATGTTTTGAAAAGTTAATGAGTTTCTTTTGTTGTTCCCAGGAGGGATTTTATAGTCGATTATTTAGAATATGAACCACATTGATAAGCTAAGCAGGTCTTCTGATCGGAGAAGATCTAATTATGAAAATGCCTGGCACACACACTTATATATATATATATGTATGCTTGGCCCCCCTTGTTCTATTGACATTGAAAGAAGCATTGATTCTCATCTTGAGTATGATTCTATTGTTGTTCCTTTGGAGCCATCATACATTATGGTGTACCTATGTTAACATAAATTGTAAAAAAATGAACAGAAATATCAAATTAGTCTATTTGGTTGAGCTCATATTACACCTTTTTTGAGTTTCTTGATACCTAAAAAGGCATTGAAACATGTTCGTAGGACCAGATTAGGTCGTGACAAGATGTCAAACATTCAACCTTGGAGTTTTAAGCCATAAGAAAATGTTCCTGGTCAATGGGGGAATGGAGGTCCCCGTGATGACAATATTAAAAATATCGAAGTAGAAGCTAGTAATCCTGGAACTTCACTTTTGCCTAAACTAGCCATTGCTTTGGCCTAGCAGCTACTGTCACTTTCGTGTCTCTTTGTTTCAAGAAGACTTCTTCAGGTTCAGCTTCTGGTGTTGCTTATCTTGTTGATGCTTCAAATGCCTCAGCAGTTACGTCTGGTGGTTTTACTTTCAAGCTTTTCAACAGAACTGTGGTACTGCCTGAATATCCTCCAGGGTATGTTTCTATTACATAAATGGCCTTTCTCTTCTGGCACTTCTTTTTAATTATCAGTCTTGAAAAAAGTGAAAAGTCTGAGAACTTGACGTGACATGTATCAATTGTGTTTGGATCTTGAATAAGATTGAATAACTTATATTTTGGAGTAATATATTTACTTTTGTCAGATGGGTTTACTTTTGGATGCGAGGAGGTGCTAAATATTTGGGTCTGTCCTTTTCTCTGGTACTTCTGTTGAACAAATCTTTTTTGATATTTGCACATTAGCTCCGCTAGATAGTGGTTGACCTTTCATTTTATAATTAAAACTAACTATTGCTGCACTGGACATGTTTATGGATAAACTAAATGTCAAAGTATCTTTAGCTTTTCTATGAAACTTCCATAGGTTGGGACATCAGTTGCTCATTTGGCGACATTGGATGGAACATGGAAGTCTTTTGTGGGATCTTTCTCACTTAATGCCCCCTACATCATATCCACATTGCTATGGGTATACTAGTATTAATTTTCCTCGGCTTTGTTTTAGTTAATTGTGTTTCAAAGTGCATATTATCAGTTACCTCTTTTTTTGTACAATACGACTGGCACTTTTTAACTTCTCGAATTCGATTAATCATGGCATTCATACAAGTTGATTTTCTTGAATGACTTGTTTTCTTTCTTGTTAATGGCTGGATTTTTTTTCCACTATTTAGGATACCCCATCTTGAAGGCAAAAAGAAGTTTTGGACAGTCAGATTGAAATATCATAACTATTGGTTACTACCATCTGGGAATCTGTTGGATATTTTAAATTGTTGTTGATCTTATTTGGTCCGCTTTTATTCTGATTTTCACGTTTGGTTGTTGCTTACTTGCTTTCTCCAAGTATATGATATGGTACATTGTGCTTATTTTAGATTTTGTTGATTTTACCACCTTAACAGGGCTTCTTAATAAAATCTGTGGGATGTTTGTATCAGTGATATGATTCCATTTTATTTTGGAAACCTTTTCAGACAGTCTAGAGCATCTGAAGACGTTTCCACCAAGGTCTGCATCTACTAAACTTAAGAAGCAGTCCAAATCTTTATAGATTAAATATTCAGGCTAATCTCGGTAATCAACTAAATATGCTCGAATTAACTTGATGATGATACAGTTAGGTGTTGGTAAAGAGAAGTTGCAGAGCATCACTAAAGCTGTGCAAAAATATGGAAATCTTATTGGCTTCGGTAAGTTAAAATAATTTGTCAACATTTTTTTCCTTTCATGCGCACAATCCAAAACCCAACCCCCACACACTCACACAAGCCACACCCCACCTCTCACTGAACCCAGACTTCCTTTAGCCGCTGCACCAAAGGCCAGGATGATTTGTCACTTTTTGTTGCTGAATATATTTGTTTACTTTATATCGACGGAGAAGTATTCATACATGACTTATTTTACTCCCCTTGATGATTCCTTTGATATAAATACTTAACGTGGGCCATGCCTTGGAAAACTTGTCAGTAAATCTGAGGCAATTTCATGAACATATTTTATAAACTGCTAGTAAAAAATGACTACAGAGATAACATTTTGTTTAGCTTTAGCCAATACCTCTTTTCAATTAGAAGACTGACAAATGAAGTTTATTCCAAAGGAGCCGTCAACTGTCTATCTATGTATCACTGTTTCTTTATTTTTCTAATCGTTATTTGATTATCATTTGTGCACTGCACTTCAGCAGTTTCTCTGGGAGTTAGGAATCCTATGTCTTTTGTTGCAGGGATGCTCGTAAGTAAAGTTTCTCCCTCTATATATTAATTCATCATGTTTTTACTCACGACAAGTACGATGACCCTTAAATATTGTTAAGTGTTCAATATGATGGAACTCGATGTGAAGTGCTGTTGAGATATTGTGTTTTCTTTTGATGGGCCTTCCAAACCCACTAACAAATGTAAAACCGTGACTTTGAAGGTTGGGTTTATGTTCAAAGTCACGTTAGTGGGTTTGGAAGGCCCATCAGAAGAAAACACAATATCTCAACAGCACTTCACATCAAGTAATGAAGGTCGGGGTTTCTGTTCAAAGTGGTTAAGTGAAGTATATGCTGCCTATGGTGGATCTAATACTTCTAAAGATGGTGAACAGTAATGAACTTAATCCCTTACATCATGCCTAGTCCTCCTACACAATAATTGTGTATGTTCTGAAGTTTTGTAATGTGCATAACCTCTTGTCAAAGTTATACTTGTTTGCATATCAAGGGCACTGTTATTTCATAATGTTTGAATTACAGGGATTAGCTGCAGACTGTTTCTTTGCTGGGATCTGTTGTGATGGCTAAATTACACTTCCAATTCAGGTTCATGGCTATCTTAATGACTATTATCCATCCCAATATTTCTCTGTATCTACATGAATGAGCTTCTTTATTCAATGTTATACTCAGAGCCAGATAATGTTGCATCATTTAGTTTCTCTTTGAGCTATTTCAGATGCCTTTCCTTTAGATCTGCCTCACTTTAAAATAACAAACAGCAAAGTAGTATGTACTTATTCATCTTCTTAGTCTAATTTTCTTTTGTGTATTCTTTTAAACAGTTGCCTGTTGGATTCTTATTGCGAGAACAACCTTTTGTGGCTGTGGCTAGTGTAGCGACAGCTGTGGTACTTGCGTTTATCTTCTGTCAATATACTTTCTTTTGTCTGCTTAAAGCTGATAAATGGAGTAAAATTGAATGCAGGTCTATGGACCGTGTTTCCATATCTACTGGGTCAGTTTCAGCGGAAAAAAATTTAGAGTTCATATCGTTGTAGCCCAGGCACCACAAGAAGTGAAATGGAATGAATAGAAGATATTAATGTAGAAGTGTATATAAAATCTATATTTATTAGCTGCTTCAATAGCTCTGTTTCTGTTCCTTCATCACAAGGATACTGTATCGCGTCTTCCTTTTTTTTAACAATTTTCATTTCTAAAGAGAGTTGAAACAAACGAAGATAATTTTTTGTAGCCAAAGAGTTAATTGCAGGGAATGTATGAGGAAGGGTAGAATCAATTCCTTTGCTTCAAAGGTCTTTTCCTCTAATAGGGTGGGTGAACAGTTGCCTTTGCAAATAATGGGTGAAGTGGAGAGGACATGGGATAATTGTGGGTGAGAAGATTGGATGCGGTTGGTCATCCCGGATTCTTGTACTACAATTATAAGTGATGGGTCTCCTCCCTGCCATGCCTACGGGTGGCCAAAAATCATTTGTATGGTCGAGTTGTCCTGCTGGGACAATGGTCTCCTCTTTGTCTGCCAATATGCAATGGCTTTGTTAGAAGATACCCTCTACCATACGACTTGGTTTCTTTTGTAAATTCAATTTAATGTTTTCTTGCACCAAGCATATGTTCTTGGGCTTGGGAGCGTTCTGTTCCTCAGTGGAAGGTGGCAATGGTATGAAGGAGTGGAGGAGATTCACGGGTGCTCTTTTTTTACTCGCACCCACCCTTTTTTCCTTCAATGACACGAGCGTTTCGCTTTAGGCATCATCGGGGCCCAAAGTGAAGAAAAAGATGGATTACTTCCTATGCGGACAATGGTTGGTCCTCATTCCAAGAAACTTCATCAAACTTCAAAAAAGCCAGATGCGCAGAACTTGGGTTGCGTTTCCTTCAAACAATTTCTTTATAGGAAACACTTGTTAGAGCTTCAAGTAATTATAGAATGGGTGTTTTTTAAGTTCTTCTGGTAATTTTTTGAGGTGAAGAATTCAAAGTCCAAATTCGCTTTTTCAACTGGTAATCAGAGCAGAAAGATTCAATGCCCTTGACCGAAGAAAGAAATGTGAGCACAATTGATAGAATCATATTTACAAGCTTCGAACCATTCCACCATTATTGACCATAGAACATAAGAGAGCCAAACACAGGGAGGTTGCTGTATAAAAAATGGGCACTGCTCAATTAGTAGCAGATCGTCCCCAGACCTCTTTTATTAGGTTAGACCTCTGCCAATAACCGACCAAAGACTACACATTCTTGGGAAGTTACACCATCTATGTCGCAACTTGCAAGTTACACCATCTACTTGTGGCAGAACAAGTACACTACAGAAGGCAACGTTAACCTTCCAAGCTTTCTGGTCCCAAGGACGGAAATGAAAGGGGCCGACAAACTCCCGACTGTCCACACTCGGGTTCTCCGTCTCTTTGGTCTGTGACCCTTCCCCAACAGATGGCTTTGAAGCTTCAATCGACTCATCGACCTTCAAACTCCTTTGATTTTCTCTTGCTCGGAGTGAATCCCACAACAACGTTTGGAAATCAAAGTGGAAGCAGCGAAAATAAAAACGAAAGAAAACGAATGCAAAGCAAATAAAAGGAGGGCTGAATTCGGACTGTCAAATAAAACATGACAATCTCGGTTCAGAGTTCAACACCTCAACATGAGAACGATAGAAGAGCCGAATTCAGAATGTCAATAAAACTTGACAACCCAAGGTCCGAATTCATCATCTTCGTATATATATAAACATATACATAAGTAATATTTTCTTCTAGAGAAAGGCATATTAGCGGACGAACGAGGAAATTGAAAACAGAATTGGTTTTATGTACAGCAAAGTAAATGAAGAGAGAGCAAACCAGACAAAAAGTTTTGATTTTGAGCCTCTACTCCTCACTCCCTTAACATAGGTAATAACTAAATAAAAACTTACAGACACTATTACTAAACAATTCTTTTAGAAGATGAAAAGGGGGCGTAAAAAACAAATCATCCGCGAGCGTGACAAAATGGAGCTCTGAATCCGACGATCACCTGCAAACACAGAGAAAGCAACAAAAAAAATCAGTATATTACAGCACTAAATTATAATTAACAAAATACGCAATATATGTCCTACAAAATAAACTCATACCAACGGTAATTGCCAAAAACAAATTATAAATGATAACAACTACAAATTACAGAAAAAAAGAGAAAAAAATGGTAATTGAAGAGACGAATTGGATACAGAGGAACACAAGTGTGAAGAGAAGGGATCGGGAAGAGGTTTGGAAGTTGGGAAGTAATAGGAACGAACCAAAACCACAATCAAACGGATCTGAGAATCCTTTCATTTTTTAGATTTACGGTCCTTTCTACAAACAAATCATCAATAAAGAAAAAAACTCGTTTTTTTAAAAGAATATCAAGCTTAATTTTTTTGGGATGTGAATTAAAAGGGGGAAGATCGCTGGCATTTGCCCTTGTGAACAAGGCAATCACATGGTTACTGTTCTTCCCGGTGTTCCCCCATTGATGACGATGGTAATGGTGATGGCAAGCGAATTTCTCAGCCCGGGGTGGTGGGAATCTCACCGTAGAGGCGGCCGACGGCGGAACCACACAGCGCCCCGACGGCGGGAGGAGGCGGCCGGAGCGCTGCAGCGGCGGCGGCGGCAGCATACCGATCCGGGAGGGGATGGGATCTTGGGCTTGATCGGACAGAGAAAGGCCCGGATCTTGGCGCCGGCATGCGCAGCCTTATCATACTCTTCAACAAGGTTGGCGAGATCCTCGTCGGAGGTGATCGACACCAGCGCGTCCAGATCCGCCGTCGGAAGCTGGCACCGGAGGCTCACCGGAGACCCGTACAGCTCCGACAGCTTCGCCAGAAGCTCTGCCGATCATCATCATCACCACCACCCACCATTATTATTATTTTTCAAATCGTCGGATTCGAAAAAAAAAAATTTTTAAAAAAGAAGAAGCGCAAATAAAATGCTTATTCGGAAGATTGGTTATACACCTGAGAAGGTGATGAAACGGGGTACGGATAAGAGTCGGGTGTGGCCGCCGGTGTATCGGAGGCGGCCGTCGGGGTGTCGGGGGAGGATCTTGCCGTCGTAGCTGCAGAGGAGTTTGAGGCATGAGGAGGAGGTGGATTCGTGGCAAAGAGGGGATCCGACCATGCTGGTTGAGGAGGTTGTCGGGTTATGGCTTTGGTGTGGGTGGTGGAGTTGGAGGTTGGAGCTTTGAAGCCTGGTAATGGCGGAGGGTGGCGTTGATTTATAAGGTGTTTGGTTACTGGTTGGGGATGACAGTGACGTCACCGCCTCATCGGACACGGAGAGGAGATACGGGGACCCAAAATTTGTCACGAAGATAAACATTAATTAAAGTATTGCTACGAAAAAAGAGTTTAATTTTTTTGTTTATCTAACCGTCTATTATTTTTTTATCGGTTGTGATTTATAAAGAGCTACGAGATACAAATTTTTTTAAAAAAATAGTTTCCCTTTTTTACTTGTATTTTTTTTAAAGAAGTTGACGGCGATAAAACTTTTTTAAGTGTAAATTCTTATTTGTATAAATAATTATTTAATTAAAAAATTAATGAATTACTATATATAAATTTCACTAATTTCTCGTTTCTTTAGTTCTAACCAAATAGAACCTTAAGTTCTTAGACATCAAAATGTTTTTTTTACAAAAGTATTTCTCCCAAATTTTTACATAAAATAATAATTATTAATTAAATCACTTGTCTAGAGAGAAAAGACACAAAAGTCTATCGAGTATTGAGTATTTAATAATGTTTATTAATACACTACTTCAATTTTGTGACAAGATTGTCTAAATAAACACAAAACGTAGCAAAGATAATTTATGGCGTTACAAAGCAAGATTTGATAAGGAAAGTGAAGCCGGCAGATGTTCCTGACCATTAAGCGCAAGTAACAGTTCATTTGACGAATTTGATGTTTAGCATTTATTTAATAATCGTTTTACGTTCAAAAAAGACTACCCATTTTAAATCTAGTAGGTATAAATTTAATGGCCAGATTGGTTTGATGATCTACTTATAATAACTGGATTGATTAGTTAGGGGTATTATCCTTGGTAAGGTCACTTATTTCTCACATACATGCACTTAAAATTGAACAGAGTTTTAAGTTGTCTTTGTTTGATATTTATAATAATTTTTGCTTTGGAAGAAAGAATTTATTTGGCTTTTGTTGGAACTTAGGATTCAAACTCTCTTATAAGGTTTGAAATCCTGATTAACTTGCCAACCAAACCATGCCGTTACGACATGCGAAGATTAAGCGGGCGAGCGAAGAAACTAATTAAGATACTTCGTCTCCTTTGCACGGTTGACTCGGACATATTCCCAGATTTTTGGAGGACAACATATATCGATGTTGGTCTGGTTTGTTCTCATTGCATGCACAGCCTGTCCGCCATGATTTGTTAAGCAACTCACCCAAAATTTTGTGATTTTAGGAACGAACGAAAGGGGAGAGGAGTGAAGGAGAACGGAAGGCGAGGCAGCGGGTGTCCAACTCCAACCCATTCATCATTCATACGCAGCGAGATAAACCCATCAACACCATCACTTCTATCAGCCATCGTCGTCTCCATGGTCCCTAGTCAGTAGTCCCCACCGGTTACCAACTCAAACTTCAAAGGATGTTATTGTAGGCAGGAGCTCATGGATATGCTCTCTATGGTCTCCGCAACTTCCTCACCCAATTCAATTTCTTATGGCATCCAGCTGCCCACGACTCTCTTGTTCATGTGTTTCACCATTCACATAACTAAAATATTAAAAACACTGATAGAATGATGAAAGTTCATAAGCAAACGATGCATGCGGTGCAGAGAATGATGAAAGGCAGGCAGCAGTCCTCCCATGGAGTTGTCTAGCTGCCCAACGTTCCACCTTTGTTTTTTAATGTATGATGCTAAAGTAACGATTATGATTGATTATTTTATGAATGCATGTTCGATCGCGTTAACGTCGAATCATATTCAATTATGTGTCCTTCCTAGTTTTTACATGAATAATCTGGGTATCAATCAAAACACTTAAACATGGGGTGGTTAGAAACCGCCGATTACGAGGAAAAGATGCCAAGTCTGTCATGAAAAGTCAATATATATATATATATATGTATGTATATATGTGTGTATAATAACCTTAAAAACATTTAGTAGTGGGAAGTTTAAGGTACAACTTCCTAATATTCAAATCAAATGGAGCACAAATGGGGAAGAATATTCGTTACTGATATAATTCACGTATATTTATTATTATCAAGTAAAAGTATCTCCAACACGTCCAAATTATAGTGCTGTTATTCGCGGCGAATAACAACTCAACACTTGAAAAGTTGAAACCGAGTGAGACTAGTCGTCTAGTTAACGCTAACAAACCAATTGTCACCACCGACAGGGTCTTCTTGAAGTTGTGGTTGCAAGCAAGTTGGAAAATTATATTCAAAGACGACAGGTTTGTTTGTTGAGATTTGGCACTGCTGGGCATCTTCCCCAAGTCTCGGCTACTTTGGCGTGGAGACTCAAGAGAGCTCTAGCGTGGTATCATTTTTGTAGCTTTCCTACCATTTGGTGCCCATGGCTGGCACTCTCGTTTGTCCTTTTGATGAATTATGTGGTCTCAAAGACCAAGGTGACAATGAACTGCAAGACCCACAAATTGAAAACACATATGTCGGTGCCCCCCTTGTAATGTCCAAGTCTACCACTGTCCTTGGACATTTACACTTTATTCGGTTTGGCTAGTTGATTCATGATCTTTATGAGAACATTTGAGATTACGCTTGACTGCGCTTGAGGAGGGGAGATGCCTTGGATATCCAGCTTTTTATCACCTTATCTTCTCCCCCAAGGGATGAACTGCTTTATATTAATATAGGCAGGCAACATATGTTGGGTACAACTTCTACGCATATGCTTCGGCTTGCATGCATAATAGAGGCCAACAAGGGTTTCCTCTACCGTCAAAAAGACCAAACAAGAGTAGTCCTTTGCAGCAATTTGAATAGCAGATGCTTGTGAATATCAGCATATTCTACATTCCAAGTGGGGTACCATGCTATCTATCCGAAGACTAAATGTCGTCCTGAAATGTTCATAATGTTACTCGTAAGGTTGTTCTGATGTCACCCTCCAAGCGGAAGGTGCGAATGCCTGCTAGCTGCTATATGTCGGATACGGTCGATTTTATATATTATAATTTTTCTTCTCTACCAAGTGGCGATTACTCATGATGTGTGAAAGAAACTAGCTTGACGGAATCCCATACAACTTAGGAGTGGAGAATATTGATTTTTGCAAGCGATATACAGATGTAATATGGGTAATAAGGTCGGTAGACACATATTACTACGTGCATGGTCCTCAGGGGTTGCGCACAGTACTAGTAGTGGGGACGGCTGCTATTTGTTCAAGGTTGTGTGAAGAAGTTTCTGGGTCTGAGCAGTGTTGAGTATTCAGGATGAGGGAGGATGAAGTCATGATCTTGGTTGATTGAGGGTCGATCAGATTGGCCCAGCTTCGAATTGAAATTAGTATATGTTTGGCAATCTCAAATCTGTTTCTGGATTGAGAAAGAGAGAAGAAACATCGTTAGCAGCTGCTACAATTGTTGTTTGGGCACATTTTAATTTTAATGGAAACTGCCAGGATTGCAGCTGTTTATTCATGGATACTTGTAATGGAGTTCCACATTATCAAGACTAGTTGTTATACTTTTAAATTAATCCTATATTTAATACCCACTTACTTTGGGTACTAATCTGGATGGGTATACTCGATAAGCCTTCCACTTTTTGATATCATCTGCTATGTATCTTACTGTGTGCGAAGAATTGTTTCCTTTTCTTTTTCCATTGTCCGCCTTATCTCCGGGACACAAATTCTATTAGGCCATTCTACACGATCTGAAAGGGTCAAGGATATAAATTCTAATATCTTATTAGGCTATTCCACTCTATCTTACACTACTTCACCATTCCCACTATTCCAACCAAATTTCTGTTTGAATGCTTAAACTCAATGCATACACGCCTAATTTATTGTAAAAAATTTTGGGATCAATGATTGAACCATACAAAACATAAATTCATTTCCTTTGCATGTTTTACATATTCCAGATAACTTCATATCTTAAGTGCTACAAATCATGCCAAAGCTGTGCTAAACAAGCAAATGGAAGAGAAGAAATTAACATGAAAGGGCAAACGACATACAATCTCATGTTACAAAACCCCACGTAGCTGGACGAAAATAATTAGAGTTCATCTCCATGATGTCACGGAAAGGTGATCATGAAGAACCACATATGGCTTAAAAACAAAGCTCCATTTCTCTTGTTGCCTTCACGAAGAAACTTGATTTTGCTGCAAAAGTGGCTAGGAGGTTGTCGTCAAAAGCCGAGTAGATGACTTTGCAGCGATACTTGGAGCCTGTTGGCAGAGCATCAGCCACTTGGCTCTATTTGAATGTAGAAAATCTCGGGAGCTTGTCCCTAAGGTAATATAGCCTTGCTCTTCTAACCTTCCTGTGGCTAACAACTTTGATCTCTTTGATGTTGGGTGAATACCTGCAGTTATAAAGATCTTGTTAACAGTATACCAAAACATTCAGGTCCTAACCAAGGGCCTGCTACATTAGAGTCTCAACAAATCTGTTCGCAGTCAGCCTGCAAAGTGACCTAGACAGATTCTAACCAGATATTTCTCTGAAACAAATAGGGAACCTACAGTCGAATGCTGCGCATAAATAAAATACAACAAGAAAATGTTGGTCATAAAAAATAATACAGCTTTTGAACATTAAAAACCTGAGATGGAAGTCCTTTTTACATAATGGCAAGTTATGCTTAAAAATGTCCAATAAGGCTATTCTCAATCTTCTCACAGACAATTCTAACCTAGAGAAAATTGAGGTACTACTTTCATCAGCAGGTCATTTTCATTGAGCAAAGAATCAAGTGTATCTGGGCAAACTAAGGACAAGCTAAATATTTATACAAGTAATAACACTGGGACAGTTGCTGAAAAATTTTCAAAATGTAACTAGAAGTTTAAACTATAAAGTACAACGTTGGAATGAGATGTTATAATATGTTATGGTTACCACAATAGCAAATACAGCAAGGAGAAAACACATGCGCACTAAAGCTACTTGAAGTAGGATAGCAAAACAGAAAACAATAAAAGTGCTAGTGACCAACCCAACGCGCTTCAACAGGAACTGTAAAAGAGATAAAAAGGAATATACTAAATCTTCTATGTAAAGTAGAAAAGCAGGATTCCTTGAAGAAAATATTTTGAGCATATTAGTGGAGGGAAAAATTCTAAGCAGATCATAAATAACAGAAAGTATGTTCTATAAACATTGCTCTACCTGAAAATTAGGATATACATTGTCAGATTATGTAAACCACTTAATTACAGACTGATAGTTGACTTCTTAGAGATTTTAACTACTAAATTGCAAGAGCTGTGGCTTAAAACATGAGGAAGAAATAAAGGAAAAGGCTGAAAAAAGTTGTATGGTGTAATGGACAATTTCAAGTTTTCTCTTATGACAAACAAATAGCATCAGGCAAGGAAGTAACAATATGAGAGAATGTTCAATTATACCCGCATTAATAGTAAAAGGCACAACTAAAAATGTATACAATCAAGTATCTTCCTTTGAAATTACAGGGAAGCCAGGTAATATGGTTGAAAGCACTCATGGGAAGCCAGGGTTCATGGTTTCAATTTTTTCATCTTAAGAAAAAAGGACAATCAATTTTTATTGTCCTGACAATTTTTTATAGCAAAAACACGAGAAGTACACAGTGACCAGGTTTTTTCTTTTCAGCAGAGAAGCAATACACATTATAGCATATGGGCTTAAAGATTCAGCATCACCACATAACTTAAGCTCCAGGTTTTGTCACCAACAAACCAATTGATCTTCTCCTTTCTGATCCATATACTAGACAACGTCTTATTATCATACACATTTTTGAACCATCCATAACCAGCAATAAAATAATGAACTGATAAACCAAAAGCATTCGTTTGGAAAACGATAGTTCACTCAAGTTTATAGCGTCCACCAGATCCTATCAAGACAACAAACGCAACATACAAAGTGTGATGGTTCGTGCAAAAAGAAATATAAAGAGGAGGAAAAGGAACTTACACGGGGAAGACAATCTCAACTCCAACACCAGCAATTATTCTTCTGATACGGATTGTCGTGTGAATACCAGCATTCTGCTTTGACATAACAATTCCCTTATATATAGATGCTCGGCGCCTATTTTCCGGCACTTCCTGCAACCAATGGCCATTAGTACATCCTCACGACTATCAGTTACATTGAGAAACACTCACATACAAAAAGAAATGATATTTAAGACTCCAAAAAGGAATATATATATATATATATATATATATATATATATATATATATACAAGCAACAAGAAGCTGAATTCCGACATACCAACTTGATTTGAACAATATCACCAGTTCTAATGTCTGGAACAGGCCGCTCTTCCTCGGCAGCTTCTACTGCTCGTTTGTTCAAAATCTACCAAACAAATTGTGCAAACCACGAAATCAATCCCTAACAAAAAAAGATGTTAAATTTACAACAATGGCAGATAGCTGGTCTTCTAAAAGAGTAGAAGAGAGAAAAAGAAGTCACCCCCATGATGTCTCCCAGCTTAACCCGAGGCTTCCAAGGGGTCTCACCTCCTCCACCTCCGAACCCTCTCCTTCGCCGCCAATTTCCGAACTTTCTTCTACCAAACCCTCCTCATCCGCCGCCTCCGCACCGGAGCTCGAATCGTCGGCCGCGATAACGGTCCGCCGGCAGCCATGGCGGGTGGAAACTAGAGTTGTCGGCAAGAGCAGTCGACTCAAACGACGCCCACCAACAGAAACACCAGAAGAACCACCGGAGGAGGAGAACAGCACCGACGACCCAGTCACCGGCGGGTGAAGCGGCGCCTTGTAACGAAGCGATACCGCGGCCTAACACACACACAAAAGAAAGCATAGAGAGTCAATGCAATCAGGAGTTTGATGGGGAGGGAAAGGAGACGACTTTATACCTGTAGGAAGAGGGTGGAAGCCATGGTTGAAGGTGAAGCAAGTGATGGGAGATGGAGGGGGTGTCAGTAGCACAATCCGAGAGCGGCCATGACCGAGTTGGGAAGGAGCTCTGATAGCCTTGTCTCCACGTTCGACGATGGGAGGCATTCTTATTACTTCTAATCAATTGTTTGCTCCTAATTAATTATACTATTTTTACACTTAAAAGTTTAAATAAAAATTTTATAGCATGATTTTTTTAATTAATAATTTATTTATTATATATTTTATTAGTGTGCTTTTGCTATACTGCGTGGTTTCAGGTTTGGAGAAAAAAAGGCCAGTATTATATATTGATGCAAAAACTTTATAATTCTTTTTTATTTATTTAAAAAGATTAAAGATATTTGTATTTTTCTCAAACATATAATCGGGTGTGTGCTCAAATTATAAAAAAGTTTGGTGAACAAATTCGCAATTAATTTAATATAAAAATATTATATTGCAAAAAATCGTAAGATGTTTTTCTTTTATGAGAAATACCAGTATTCTCATGTTTTTTTCAAGCAATATTCTGATGTTAGAAGTTGCAGTGTTGCACATTCTGGATGGAGTACATACATAAAAACCCAGTTTAATTAAATTCTTACTATCCAAAAACAAATAACGCTCAATGGCGCTACCGCCACTCACACTCATCCACCCACTGCTACCCTTATCCACTGCTGCTCAGACCGTCTCACTCATCTTCTTCCTCAGCTTAGATTCTTCAACGTAGTTTACATTTAATATTTATTAAAATAACATCTTATTTATTATTAAGAATAAATTATAAATCTTAATTTTATTAACTATTTTTTAAAAATAATATAGTCAATTATATTACACTTTAAATCGAGTCATTACAAATAATATTAGAACTTCTTAGAAGGCGGGCTAGATTACGAACATTAGTTAGGTTATCAGTGTAAAATTTTTTAATTTAGTCTCACGTCTAATATTTATTAGGTTAAAATTTTATTTATAAGTGAGAATATACTATAAATATTTAACTTAATTAACTACTTTTAAAAAATAATTTAAGTTCATTATATCTCACTTTGGACCGTAGGTCTACTAATCAAAGCTAATAATAGGTAGCTAAGTATAGGAATTTTGACAAAATTTTGTTACCTTATTACGTTGTACTTTAAACCGGATCATTATAAAATTACCTTATTACGTTATACTTTGAACCGGATTATTACAGTCACAAGCTAATAATAGGTAGCCAAGTGTAAGAATTTTGACAAAATTTTCTTACCTTATTACATTGTACTTTGGACCAAGTGATTGTAGGAATTTTGACAAAATTTCTTTACCCTATTATATTGTATTTTATACCGAGTCATTATAATCCGTCAATGTTAAAAAAACCTAAGTTAAGAAGATTTTAAGAATGAAAATTTTAAAGGCGGATAAATTATAAGATCTTTTAATTTAGCCTTTCATCTAATACTTAGTAGGATAATATTTTATTTATCTAATACCTAGTAAGATAAAATTTTGTTTATCTAATACTCGGCAAGATAAAATTATATTTATTAATAAAAATAAACTATATATCTCTAATTTATTTAATTATTTTTAAATAAATAACTTAAGCTAGGTCATTACACAAGCTAAATCTCGTGAAACTCAGCCATGGGTTCCGCTGCACTGTCAGTCACAGGTAAACTAAACTAGTACCTATGCCAGTCTCTTGTTCTTGGCTTCCCGGGCTTTTTGAGCACCTCCTGATAAATTCCTCCGTTAGCTTCACAGGTGTGATCTTCTCCATTCCACACGAGGCTTCTCATCAATGACCAAGAGTAAGATATCCTCTTGTTCCCACTTTTACCACTTGCTTAATCTAAACATCTCGTCCACCAGTTCGTCTAACTAGCATCAACGGACTTGAATTCTGCAGAAGACCCTTTCCCTCCCGGATGTTCAATTGAAGTCTGCGGATGACGTCAATGAAGAAGAAATATTTTTGGAAGAAGAAAGTACAGAGTGTTTTCCATCTGGGTTCCCGAGATCAGTCCTCCTGGGAGCAGTTTCGATCGGCATTTTCGTGATGTTGTCGCAGCTGTGCGAGAAACGTGCTATGGCGCTTGGGCCACAGGGAACGTTGGGGAGGAGTTTTGGGATAATGAGAAGATATGGACTCTACGCCCTCACAGTTAGTACGGGGGCAATCTACACCATCCTCCAACCCGCTGTGGAGCTGCTCAAGAAATCCCATCTCTGATATCGTCATTCTCATCATGATGGCCGGTACTCTCTTCCTCCTCTTCCAAGTGCTCAACGCCATAATCGGCGTCACCGAGTTTGCTTACGACCATGCCTACTGAATGCTCATCAATTCCACAAGATGAATCCTGTAATTTTGCCTTGTCTTTCATCTAATCCTAATCAAGTACCGTTTTGTTGTCGAGAGATGGAATTCAGAGCGGTTAACCATACAACATCTATGCTTCAACAGAGCTAGAGACGAAGCAGATGCTTGCTCTAATACTTAACACCACTCGGTTATGTGTTTCCTTCCAAATCTCCCTAATACAGGTACCAATATGAAACATCTTGAAAGCAGGAATCCCAGCTACTCGTCTTCGTTTCACACTGCCAGACCAAGAACAGCGAATTATTTCTTCTTCGTTCCCTATTACTCACCTCCTACCTTCCCATTTACATGATTTTGGTGCCAGTTCGCGGCCATGCATTATGATTTTAGCAATGAATTGCGCTGATCAATACAAATCAAGTAGTATATCTAGTTGAGGATTATTTCAAGCTATAGATCATGAAATCAGTAAGTTCATAACTTTAAGGTACAACCAGTCGACTGATCCGCTCAACGAAGCCAAGGAAACTCAAGAGGCATGAGAAATGAACCGTATTGTCATTTGAAGTAGTTTTGTCATTTGAAGTAGTTTTTGTCATCAGATACATTCAACATACATGTTTATTTGTGTATATATTAAAAAAACAGAACCAATCCAATTTACTAAGTCCATTGGACAACCAGATGCTCGACGATAAACTGATGCATCAATACTTTCTCCATGACTTGTTGTATTCTTACCCGTGAATCACCATGTAAATTCACAGGGTTTAGAAGATTTGAATGTAAACAATAACAAGGTACAATAGCTTCATGTACCTAAAAATAAATTACTCGTAAACGAGATAAATTCACTAATATAACAACAATAGCAAGATGAATGAGAACAAGGGTAGCAACTAAGTTCATGACATCTATCATGCTGTCTGCGAAAAAAATTACAGATTGTTCACATCAGCTGGAGCCACAACAGTCAATCTGGGAAAAACTTAAATTCTCCGGGCAAAGTATGAAAATTAATTACATGTCTAAAAGAAATCAATCTCCAAATAATTACCTGATGGCTTAACGTCAACCCCAGCTGACTTATCATTTGTTGTAGTTGGAGGAATCTTCCTTACAGGGATATCTACTTCAAATGGTCTTGGAACCTCTGGTGGACTAGTACATCGGATAAGTGCCCAGTTTATACTCTGAAAGAACGGATGCTGCTTAATTTCAGTAGCTCCGCGTTTATAGGCAAGTCGATGTTGTGGCTCTTTAATAAGCAAACCTCTTATCAAGTCTTTTGCTGCAAAGCTCACAGCAGGTGATTCTGGAAACTTAAGAGGCCGTCCAACTACATTGAACAAGGTGGCTCGGTTCCCTGATCCTTTGAAAGGCGTTTTCCCATATAAAAGTTCATAGAGAAAAATACCAAATGTCCACCAGTCAACAGCACTTCCATGTCCTTCTCCTTTGATGATCTCAGGGGCCAAGTACTCATGAGTGCCCACGAAAGACATTGATCGTGCACTGGTAGGTTCTGCAATAAGCTCTGGCAGTGGGCTGACTTGTGTGCAAACTTCAACTTTAGGCTTAGCCTTCTTTTCCTTTTTAGACTTGCTAGAGAACAAGCCAGGGCCAAAACAAGAAGGTTGGACACACGAAGGCTGTATCACACAAGTTGGCTCAATGCAAGCTGGTTGAACACAGTATGAATTCTTCTTTGCGTGCTCTGCTTCAGTTCTAGAAGATCGCACCAAAGTAGGTGAGACAGCACATCTTAGCGAAAGATCAAAATCAGAGAGCATGATGTGACCATCATCCCTCACTAATACGTTTTCAGGCTTGAGATCCCGATAGATCACTCCAAGCATGTGCAGGTACTCCAAAGCAAGAAGCACCTCTGCTGCATAAAATCTGTAATAAAAATATCATGGAAGTGTTATTATTCTAACTGGAATGACCCTCATACTAGTCAGGATCTTGTCATTGCCATGTGCAGACAAATATAATCAGTTATATTCAGAGTAATTTGCTAAAAATCTTCATAGATTTCCTTTTGTTTAATTATTCCAAAACCAAAAGAACCAAAAATATCAAGAACCATCCCTGCATGTTTATTGGGATCACAAAGTCGGAGTGCACTAAACTAGTCTTCTCATACTCAATCAAGGACCACAAAAGTAATATACTACAAAAATATCAAGCATTAATAATAGCTATCACTGCTACAATAAAGGTGTATGATACACTTCATGCAATATTTTTAAATTATTGTGTAGTTTGCACAAAAATGAATCCATAAACAAGTTGCAATCTTAATGGCACTAGTTGGTGACTTCAACACCAATGGCAGATGGACAAAGCTCAACTTCTAATGAACGAAAGTTTTATCATAAATACAGACAAGAAAAAGAAAAGTGGAAGCAACAATATGCATATTAAATTCTGACCTCTGATGATGCCAGGTTCCAAAGACAACAGATAGATAGATAGATATATATATATATATATATATTGGGATAAACTTCATTCTCTAGAATGAGCCTTAGATATAAAGTTGAAATATAATAAGGCACAATCATATATCATTATATTACAGAAAAAACAGATTAATAATTAAATTACTCATATAGACACATCTACTTAGCCAAATCAGTGCTTGTTAGAAAAAAAAATGCTCTCGTCTTTTGGAATCAACCAACCCTAACAAATCCGGTTCTAGGTGCCCACAGCACTTATCCATTAATTCAATAGTTAAACCCCAAATGTGCTACCATGTACCAAAAGCTTCAATCTGCTTGCACAAATCATTAACTTACAGTCAGTTCTAACAAAACGAAGCAAACCTTAGCCGAACAGAGGGATTAAGAGAGTCCAATATTTGTGAAATCCACCAAGATTATTAACAAATACAGTCAGGATACCACAACCGGTAATTTGTACATTAAACGACTAAACCCTAGATGTATTTCAACTTTTCAACAACTTCATTTCATACTAATCAGTTACTTAATCTCAGTTCCAGCAAAAAGATAAAAACATCTGACGGACAGGTATAAGGTTTGCAAACAAAATTCTCGCAGAAAAATAGCCAAGAAGCTAAATTCTCCATTTTTTTACAAACAAAAACGAAACTCATATTCAAGAGTAGGGACAACCAAGAACAAATACCTAGCAGCGTGTTCTGGAAAATACTTCCCCGGCTGCCGCTGCCGAAGCACATGAAGATCCCCACCAGGGCAGAACTCCATGACGAGGCAAGAGAACTTCTCCGTCTCAAAATGACTATACAAGGTCGGCAAGAAGGGATGGTCCAAGCTCTGCAATATCTCTCTCTCCGTCAACGCCCTCAGCAGCTTTTTCCTCGCCGCCAACGCCGCCTTGTCCATCACTTTCATGGCGAAGTAGCTCCTCGTGCCGCTAAGCTCCGCCAGGTACACGCTCCCGATGTCTCCACTGCCAAGCTTCTTCAACAGGCGGAAATGATTGAGGCCCAGGACCCCATCCCTCGATCTCACCGCCCGGATCGCCTCCCATCTCAAGTCGTTCCCCTTGTGAGGCTTGTTCACCGTGCTGCTAAAGCTGCTGCTGCTGCTCTCGTCGCTCACATCGCTGCTTGCTCCGCTCCCCCGGCACAGGCTGCTCTTGGCGCTGCTCTCCGCAAAATCCAATCTTTGGTCGCCGGACTTCTTCACGGCGGCGGCGTCGCCGTCACCGTCGTTTGCCTCGCCGTCGACGCTTTCACTCAAGAAACTGTCGGCGGCGCTGCAGTAGTTGGTGGCCGACGACTGGGCGGGCAAGGCGGCGTCTTTGCCCCCTTTCGCCCCCGACTGCTTCCCGGCCACGGCCTCCGGCGGCGATTCCACCCCCGACGATGATGCCTCAGGCGAAGCGGGCTTCGCTCGTTGGCGGCAACACCCATCGATCTTGGCCGCCGCCGCCGCCGGCGATGGGCAATTGGGGGACTCATCAACTCCGACGAGATCCACAAACCAACCACTCCAACACCGATTCCCTCACCGAAACCCGAATCTTCCCATCACCTAACAAGAAACCAACATCAAAAAACAACGCAATCGCATCAAATATCCCACAAGAGCACCACAAATCACATAACAAACCTCACCAATCTGAATCAAACCACTCTCTACAACCAAAGACCGCACCTTTTCACGAAGATAAACCGAGAAGAGGCGGGCTATCCCAGACTGGATCTGGGTTCCGAGTTTTTCTGACCAAACAAAGAAAACAAGCTTTCGCTCGGATTACCTCCAATCCACCACCAAATCAACCCAAAAAAATCCACAAAAACGATTCAAACTCTGCAACAAGAATGAAAATCTGATCAAAATCTTTGCTTGCTTCTACATTTTTTCCGTAAATTATTATTGGGAAAAGATGGTGGGAAGAAGCGGTCGAGGCACTTACAACGCCAAAGCTGTCTGCCTCCTTGTACTCAACTGTAACCGAAATTATAGGCACATAAGACCGGGAAGCTTGGATTTTAAAGTAACGTTAAATAATACGTTTCATGCAACGACAAGATCGGTTAACGTTCCGTGTCACGTACGGTAAAGACGTAGGTAGAGTAGGTTTGTTGTTTGGGTGAGTTATCAGAAGCCGAATCTCCAGGTTGTGGCGGTCAGATCCCCACGGCTAAATGTGTGTGAGGGTAATTGGGCCACCCCGTGCCTTGATTAGGGTGGTTATGATAAAATTAAGGGCTGATTTTAAAAAAATAAAATTCTATTGTTCAAAAGATAATGATAATTTTTAATATTATCCGGAATGAGACAATCAAATCTAATTATTAAAAATAAAAATGTTCATTATAATGATTAAATTGTCATTAGATTGGTTTTATAATAAAATAAAAAATAAAAATAGCTTAATTTTAAATTAAAATAAAAAATAAAAAAATTTACTCAATAACCCAAAACGTAAAGTAACAAGCATCACCCCCTTTGGTGGTCAAAACAGGCTACCTTTTTTCGATAAATCACCTAACTCAAAAGGTTATTAAATCTAACCACCTTCGATATATAGATTCAACTACCCTTGACCTTGAGTAATTAGAATCGACTATCCTAGACCTAAGGCTTTAGGGTTATTTATCATTCTAGTTAGGCCAATTATTACAAAAACTAAACTCATCGTTTAAATTAAATCTATAAACTAAACCCAACTATTTATTATTTAATTTTTTAGTTATAATATAAAGCCAGATTATTTATTATTAAGACAAAACCATACTGGACTATTTACTAAATAGGTATCCATTTTAATATTCAAATTGTATCTTGGAAAAAAAACATTCAAACTATATAATAATATATGTTCTAAAATCAAAGATAAGTGAATTTTTCTTTAAAAAATAAGATATTTGATAATTTTATTAATAAATATTAATTTTAAAAGTTAATAAATACAAAAATCTGGTATCTGTTAGTCTATTACCAAGCGTGATCTTTAATAACCAGACATTCTTGTCAAGCCAAAACTTATTATTAATTATTCAAAAATTTACTATTAGGTTCTCGTTGAATTGGATTTGGTGGGTACCCAACCCGATGGTCACTCCTAGGCAGACACATTCAGCTAGTAAGAGCTGGGCTGCCATAGTTATTATTTTAAAAAAATTATTAAATTTAATTGTGAGAGTATTTTAAATAATTTATATATTTTCACCTTTTTAGCAACTAGTCATGATTTCCGAGGATTGGGTAATATCGATTTTTTTATCCTTTTATGATCAAAAGTTCAAAATAATTTGTAATATTTATTTTGTATTTTTCCAATCAAACAAGACTACGATTTTAAGTCAATTAGGCAGATAAGTTTTTTAGTTTTTTTACTAAAATTGTAAAGTAGTAGCGTGATAGCGATCGATTCGAGTTCTCGACGGGCTTACTCTTGATTTTGACAAGGGCTATGTTCGTCCAAATTTTTCACCGCACCCCTCGGCTCAATCATGACGGTTAACCCAGCCAGTCGTGGTTGAACCCGTGGTTATGCCTAATTTAATAGAAATAAGATACGTGAGATTTATTCGGAAGGAGGGAAAGGGGTCCACGAGATTGAAGAAGACGAAGTGGAGGAAGACGAAGTCATTGCCATTGAAGAAGACGAAGTATTGCCATTGAGAGAAGACGAAGTATTGCATTGGAGAAGACGAAGTATTGCATTGGAGAAGACAAAGTCACAAACTCATTGCATTGAGGAAGACGAAGTTGTTGTTCGCTTACTATAAATAAGGACGCCATTGCAGGTTGAAAGGGGGAGGGGTTGGAAAACAGTGTTCCACGCCCAGGCTGCTGCTGCTAGGAGGAGGATGCCCTACTCCTCCATCCTTGCTTGTTGCTGCCATTGCCTCCATCCTTGCATGTTGCTGCTAGGAGGAGGACGCCCTACTCCTCCATCCTTGCTTGTTGCTGCCATTGCCTCCATCCTTGCTTGTTGCTGCTAGGAGGAGGACGCCCTACTCCTCCATCCTTGCTTGTTGCTGCTAGGAGGAGGACGCCCTACTCCTCCATCCTTGCTTGTTGCTGCTAGGAGGAGGATGCCCTACTCCTCCATCCTTGCTTGTTGCTGCCATTGGAGAAGAAGCAAGGGGAAGGAAATGTCATGTTGCTATCTTGCTGATTAAAGGAGTTGCTGAAATCCACCTTGCTGCAACTAAGGACGCCATTGAAGGAGACGCCTTGGAGGAGTTATTGCAATCCAGAGGAGGAAGACAATCTTTCCCTTCTGAAGTTGAAGCAGCATTGCAGTTGCAATTTTCATGCATTCAAGCATGATATGTCTATGGAAATGAATAATTAGGATTGGAAATCGCCATCCCTTGGATACTTATGACTCTTTAGTCTCATCACGCTATCTCTTTGCGCGGCAAGGGCGCCTCGGTCCCACTGAACCCTTCCAACCCGACGCGGGAACACTCTAACCCGCACCAGCGGACGAACCCGCGCCCGAACATAAATTGGCGACTCCACTGGGGACCGTCAAGAGGTAGCAGTGCGGTTTGAAGAGATAGTGTGGATAAAAGAAAATGGCGCCGGAAACAAGGAATGCGACACGCCAAAGGAACGCGCTAATGAAGATGACCCATCCACATCAACTCAAGGAAGGCAAAGAGAATTGGAAGTAAACATGGAAGCAAGCCAGCACATTGCGGGAAATGTGCGAGAAAGAATTCAACAGCTGGAAGCAGTGTTGAATGAAGGAAATGAAGGAGGAACTACTCCAAGTAGAAGCATGATGAGACGGGAAGAAAATAGCCAAAGTCCAAAAAGCAATGAGGAGATGAACCAAGCATCACAAGTCGGACAAATACTTTTGACGCAATCAAATCAGCTAAGTGGAGGACAAGTGCAAAATGAAGCAATTGAAGAGAGATTCCGCCGAAGTGAAGAGCGGATGCAACGGATTGAGGATATGATGCAACAAGTGCTCGCCCAAATGCAAAGGGCTAGTGCTGCAACCGGGAGCTCGTCGAAAAGAGAAGACGACCTTCCCACCCAATGTCCAACAATGGACCAACCCCTAGAGGCTAGAAAGATGTTTTCAACCTCCACAAACCCAATTGGATCAACCTCATTCCCAGCTACCGAAACAACTACTACTACATTGAGGGATCAAGCCAACATCCCTCATGAAATTAAAAATTTTTCTTTGATTTCAAGTACTGAGTCCATCCACCAAACATCTACTTCATTGTCCAAACCAAGTTGGATGAAAGACTATCCAACTATGCAACCAAGTCGGACCGAGCATAGTTTGCTTCCCCACTCAGCATGGTTTCCACAACCACCATACTACCAGCCAACATACCCGTATCGGTGGTATGACCCTGCATTCTCTCAACAACCACCTTCCATGGTGTTCTCACCATCAATTGCAACCACAATGCCCATCCCAGCAATGCCAACAAGTCAAATACCAACCATACCAGTAGCACCAATGTCAGATATTTATTATGAAGAATTGAAAGCTGAAATGGATGCACAAGCCGCACTTAATAAGCCGCATTGATAGCTCAAAAGGACAAAGAACCTAGTAAAGTTGTAAAGCGTCTTCGTCCTTTAGCCGATGAAGTTTACACGGAAATTTTGCCGGAAAAATACAAGCGCCCAACTTTTACGAAGTTCGATGGAGACGGCAATCCGGGAGATCATGTCACAATTTTTGAAATTGAGTGTGGAACAATTGTGGCAAATGAAAAATTAAAGTTACAACAATTCCCGGCATCACTTAGCGGTAATGCCTTGAGATGGTTCAATAACCGCCCCTCTGGATCAATCAATTCATGGGATGAATTTGTTGAGCAGTTTACAGAACACTTTCAATCCATGGAAATTCCAGTGACAATTGAGCACTTAAGACAGTGTCGAAGGGAATCGGGTGAAGAATTTGCTACATATGTGAAAAGATTTAGAAGCCTCACATCTCAAATGAAAGAGACCCCTGACATTAAGGAGCTTGTGAAGATTTGTGCAATGAACGCCGGATCAGCTGCATGGTTCTTAAGTGGTGCACAATGCAACACTTTTGAACAATTGTTTGAAAGGATGTTGATTTTTGAAGAACTTGGAAGGGTTTCTGCTTCTCTGAAAAATGCTAAGGCATCAACCAATGCTGTCACTGAACTTGGAGAATCAAGTCGGGAAAAACAATTGGAAGGGCCAAGGAATAACAATGAAGATAGAAAGGCTGCGCCCCGACAACGGCGTGAATGGAGAAATATAGAAGATTACACCTTCAATGTTGGTGATACTGAAAGGTGGTTTGATGTTTTGGTCAAGCAAGGAAAAATCACTCCCTGGATACCGAAGAATCCACCTAAACCGGAAGATGAAAAGAAAGAGAATTTTTGCCGGTTTCACCAAATGCTTGGTCATCCAACAATGAAGTGTCGAGATGTGATGGAAAAGATCCAAGAGTTGCTGGACAAAGGAGATATAAAGTATAAAGCTGCTAATGCTAATGTGATGACAGTAAGCCACTTATCCTTACCAATGAAGTCTCATAAAGGAAAAGAGAAACAAGGAGAGGAAATGGATGTCCCGATGGCTAATGTTGAAGACACAAAGGTGTCGCCTGCTTCCACTATAGAAGATAAAGGATGTTCTACACCTCTATCAATCCAAAAGTTTGAAGTCCAAGCTAATCAAGGAAAAAGACTTTTCGAAAAAGATGAGCTTGATAAAGAAAAGATGGAAGATCAGCTTGCTGTCAAAACAACTTCAACACAAAAGGAAGTCAAGTCAAAGATCTCAAAAACAAGACTTCGCTTGATGTGCAGCTTTGGCGGAAAGATAGTAATCCAGGGAAGGAAGCAACACTACTTTGGAGGAGACACACGACTGGTTGTACTGGAGCATGATTGTTCTTATTCAAGTCTTGTCGCCCAAATCAAGGGTACATGTTCTACCAGCATCCCTTTGGTGATTAAGTGTCAGCTACCCGGTGAAAGCTTCAATTACCTTATCACAATCGCCAATGATGAAGACTTGGTAAATATAATCAAAGAACAAGAGGAGTTCAACACAAGTCATGAATCAACATCTCGTCTCCACTTCTTTGTGTCACCAAAGATGTCAAGATCGCAATCCAACCAGACATGGGACAAGAAGTTGGGGGCTTCAATCAAAATCACTGCTGCTAGAAGGTTTAAAAGAGAAGCAGCCAACAACTCAACAAATAGTAGGAGGCATCATAAAAGATCAAGGTCACCTCCATACTATGGGCAGAAGAAGTTTGATGCCCTAAGGAAAAATCCACAAAAAGAAATTTGGATTTGGAGGCCACGAGTGTCGAGTGAGAGAGTCACTCCTCAAGATCAAAATGATGGTCAATGGCCACACTATAACCCACGAGGAGTCACCTTAGGCTAAATTATGAAAAAAAGAATGAAAAATGAATAAAAATGTTTTGCCGATTCTTCTTTCTCAGATTGCGAAAAATCGGCAAGGGGGCTGATGTTCGTCCAAATTTTTCACCGCACCCCTCGGCTCAATCATGACGGTTAACCCAACCAGTCGTGGTTGAACCCGTGGTTATGCCTAATTTAATAGAAATAAGATACGTGAGATTTATTCGGAAGGAGGGAAAGGGGTCCACGAGATTGAAGAAGACGAAGTGGAGGAAGACGAAGTCATTGCATTGAGAAGACGAAGTATTGCATTGGAGAAGACGAAGTATTGCATTGGAGAAAACAAAGTCACAAACTCATTGCATTGAGGAAGACGAAGTTGCTGTTCGCTTACTATAAATAAGGACGCCATTGCAGGTTGAAAGGGGGAGGGGCTGGAAAACAGTGTTCCACGCCCAAGCTGCTGCTGCTAGGAGGAGGATGCCCTACTCCTCCATCCTTGCTTGTTGCTGCCATTGCCTCCATCCTTGCTTGTTGCTGCTAGGAGGAGGACGCCCTACTCCTCCATCCTTGCTTGTTGCTGCCATTGCCTCCATCCTTGCTTGTTGCTACTAGGAGGAGGACGCCCTACTCCTCCATCCTTGCTTGTTGCTGCTAGGAGGAGGACGCCCTACTCCTCCATCCTTGCTTGTTGCTGCCATTGGAGAAGAAGCAAGGGGAAGGAAATGTCATGTTGCTGTCTTGCTGATTAAAGGAGTTGCTGAAATCCACCTTGCTGCAACTAAGGACGCCATTGAAGGAGACGCCTTGGAGGAGTTATTGCAATCCAGAGGAGGAAGACAATCTTTCCCTTCTGAAGTTGAAGCAGCATTGCAGTTGCAATTTTCATGCATTCAAGCATGATATGTCTATGGAAATGAATAATTAGGATTGGAAATCGCCATCCCTTGGATACTTATGACTCTTTAGTCTCATCACGCTGTCTCTTTGCGCGGCAAGGGCGCCTCGGTCCCACCGAACCCTTCCAACCCGACGCGGGAACACTCTAACCCGCACCAGCGGACGAACCCGCGCCCGAACAGGCTACATTAGGTGTTTGCAAGCAATCTAGCTCCACTATTTGAACTTGCTGTGCCTTTTAGAGTTTTTATTTTTTTTATTTGAATTTTTATTAAATATGATTGATTTTTTACGATGAATTCTAACTCACCAAAGCCCATGGCGAGTGAGCTGAACACAGCTAACCCAACTCTTTATGTTGGACCCCTAACTGGAGTAGGGATGTAAATGAAACTGTTAATCGTTTACCGCATTATTAATTGGGTAAAGATTTCTCACGTTAGAGGTAGGAAATCTTTACCTATGCCAAGAAAGACAGCCCAGATTTGATGGAAAAAAACCTCCTCCCCTTCTTTTGTCGGCGGCCAAGCTCTGGCCACGACCTGCCGGGCAAAGGGTGGGCAGGGTGAGGTGGGCTGGGGGAGAGGAAACGAAGGGGGTAGTGGGGCAAAGGGGGAGGGGGTGGTGGGTGGAGGGTGAGGGGAGGGGGGGAGGAGGGGGTGACGGGGGCAAGTGGAGGGGGAGGGGGTGAGGGGGGTGGGTGGGGCGGGCTGGGGCGGGGTGGGAGGGGGCGAGGGGGGTGAACGGAGGGGGAGGGGGCGACAGGGGGGAGCGGGGAGGTGAAGGAGAGGTGTGTGGAGGGGGCGACAGAGGGAGGGTGGGGTAGGGCTATGGTCAGGAGGGGGGATGGCCGAGGAGGTGACGAGGGGTGGTGGAGGGCGGCATGGGGAGGGGAGGGGTGGGCAGTCAGAGTCGGCGAAGGTGGAAGGGGGGTGGCGTTGGGGGAGCGAAGGACGACGATTGGGGGGGGGGGGGCGCCCAGGGGCGAGGGCCACGATGGCAACGAAGGGTGGGGAGTGAACGACCGGGCAGGGGCGGGCTGGAGGACAGATTGGGGGGCGCTCGGAGGTAGAGGTGGGGGTGGGGGCGGTGGAGGGCAACAAAAGAGGCCACCTCATCCCAGTGGATCTGGGTCGTCCTTCTAATTGGACGGGTTAGATCAAAGTTTAGTTTTTTTTTTTAACTAAGAGATCTCAGCCGTCTTTGTAATTGAATAACCCAAATAAAAGTTTTGGGCAGGAAACTTTTCCTGCCCCAGGCGTAGGAAAAAGGCTCTCTTATTAATTATAATTAAATCATTAACCGAATTCATGAGGTCAGTCATTTTAACCAATTTGTAGTCAGTTAAACTATTAAAATTTGATTTTTTTTAACCATTTTACATAACACATATATCAATAGAAATAATATATAAAATACAAAACCATAATTGTCAAAAAATAGGTTATCACACAAAATATATACTATTTTTTAATATATAAAATAAAATAAAATAATATTATAATTACAACACAAAAACTTCAATAATCATGAGTTTTAAACATTACAATAATTTTATGCAAAACATGCTTCAAGTAAAAAAATTATTTATATATAAAATAACATAATTATCTTCGGTGAAATTGGTTAAACGGTTATAATAAAAGCTTGTACTATACCCATTTATGTTTCTAATTGACCCAATTAAATAAATCAAAATTTTCATCATTTTCTAATACAATAAATAATTCTTTCATCATATTTGTCTCATTTTATTTCAATATAATCGATAAATTGGCTAGCAATTTATACCCCCAGAGTCATGTGAATGAGGATTTTATTTTTAGGTGTATCTTAACATTTTAAATACCAAACTAATAATCATGTTAAATTTATAACCAGTATAGGGTATATTAGGTTAGATTAAAAAATTTAATAAGAATCAAAATAGTAAGAAAACCTAAATTGCATCGAATCTAAAGAGGACTTATGGGTATGAAAAAAATATTTAAAACTATGATGTCTAGTTTCTTCCATGATATCTTCAGTATTTTTGGTTTTTAGAAATAGATGGGTAAAACCCACCCTTGTGGAAGTAAATAAATAAGAGGGTTTGAAAACAGCCAATCAACCAATGATTGACAAGTTAAAAAGAAAAGTAATTATATTTGGATTAACGAGGGTTTTAATGGGAGGATTAATTAGTTGGGCATTTGCTGGCATCACTTGGGGCATTCAGTGGTTTTTGAATATAGGGGGAATCACATGTACTCGAGCAAATGCTACATAGTAGTCATATAATATAACAATATTATTATTTATTAATTATTAATTATTAATTATTGAAGATTGTGAAGATTGAGGGGGTTTGGTAATAAATAAACTCATATATAAACTCAAGTAAGAGCCCACATGCATGCACATTGATGTCTCCTCCTTGTGGGACCACTTCCTCCAGTGTAACAAAGTGTTGTGGGCCCGGCAAGGTTCTCTAGCACGTTTTGTGGTGCCGGCCATCTACTGTGACACCAAAGGCAAACATCTAGGACCCATATCTCTATTGTGATGCCACCATTTAAAGTTTCAATTGATTAGTGGACTTGATTTCTCTTTTGCAAGCCACCAATCTGGGATGGTATTAGATTATCAAGAACATACAAGTTTTTTAAATTGAAAAATAATCTATTAGAAGGTTTATTGTAAGACCCAATAAATAAATAAGACTCGCTTGTTTTTAAAATAACAAAATAATCACGATAGTATTTAACGAATGAATCATTTGATTGAAGAAGTTAATTGGGCCTTATAGCCATATTGACTATGAGGTCTTATAACAGATTACACCTCTTTTAGATTTGGTTCTGGGGCACTTGATTTTCGACTAATTCTCTTAAATGGATTTTATTTTAGTTTTTCAAGCCAACCTTCTAATGGTGGCATTATAATATTGGGAACATAACAAGTTTTAATGTTTGCTTGTGGCCGTTTGTGGGCATTTGGGCTGAGAAAGCAACCGACTAATCGGGTTGAAAACTACGAAGGAATTTATTGGAAGTGTGTGCACTGAGTTGATAAACCAAGGGGATTAAAGAACGGCGTTGCTTTTAATGGTCCCGTGCAAAGCTAATTAAAAATAAATTGAGTTTGCTTTGTGTGTCCGTCAGTTCTTGTGAAAGCCTGGTACAGTTCATTTTTTTTTTAATGTGGTTTGATTTAGAGCTGGAAACAGATTAAAATGAGGCACTGAGCATATTTCGCATCTTGGGCACTATCTGCCTAGGCGCCCCAGAGATACCTACCCAAGGAGCCAGTGACCATGGCCGCTCAACATTCAACAATGACCTACTTAAATAAAAAAATACACGCTGCTTTCGCCTACTAAAACGTGTCAAAATGAAAACCACAAAGCTTTGTAAACTGCCACACCAGTTAGTATCAAAGATTCAAAACTAGTAGTTCGTTCACATGCCAAACCTGCATGAACAACTTTGCCTGTGAGAAAATTCAATTCTCACGTCAATAGAGCCGAATCATCCACCTTTGGAGAGTATCTTTAGAAGAAAGAAAATTGATAAAACTCGAGGCTCTTGTTCAAGTAGAGGGACTGATGGCATTCATGATAAGAGACAACTGTCGTCGACATGCACATAATCACGATAATTATTCCAGCCATTAATAAAATGGTTTAACTTTCCGTATTGGAATCATGAAACAACACTTTGCCAGATCGAGTGATATCTTAAACCTGAAGGTGTAACATACAACTGCACAAGTTAACATCCCAAAAGGAAGAACATCGGTTAATAACCACAAAACGGACTATGACATTTTCATCAATCAAGCCAGGCTTACGCATTCAATATAGAGGAAAACATAACATCTGATCAATGGATCAATTTCAGCCACAACAAAATTGATACTTCACAACAAGAGTCTATTGCAAGAATTCGTCCTCTTTAAGCAAAAAATTCCAGTTTGGTAACCAAACACAACTGACGCGGGCAAAAGATTTAAAGAGTTGAGCATTTTCACCCAACACCCTTAAATAAGCCCCATTATCCGGGAGATTAAAAGACCCATTTCTCTGGCTGATGTAGTACAAACTTCACGAATGCTAAAGAAATAAGCAGTGGTTGAAAAAAAGGGCAGTAAATAGAAAAACCTTGAAAATTCCAGCTCGACTATGCTGTTAAAATGCTTGAAACACTACTTCCATTCCAATGTTACAACGGTTCTCATAATTGAACAAAACTAGGCACAAGGTTTCTATAATCTTGTACAACCAAAAGGTTCAATGTGAAAAACACATAATCACATAAAAAGAAAACATCCCGACTTTCAGTCCAAATCACAAACGTGAGTAATGACTTCAAAAGGTAATCCTACGGGTCCGCAGAGTAAGAGGTAGTTAAACTCAAACCACACTTTACACAGTAGACTCCAGGAAGCATGTTTGATCTATGAAAATATCAAAAGATATAACGGGGCAAAGTAGTACCAACTTAGAGGGGCCACTTCTACTCTTTCAGCCTGTCTTGCCATATGATCAAAGGAAGACGATTGTGATACGAATGGGACATGATAGATCAGGTAAAATGTATATTTTCTAACCAATAAATAATGCACGCATTTTTCTCATCCCAATCGTTCACAGAATACAGTCTCAACGAGCTAAGCGCATATCAGAATTAAAATATCAATAGATATCAAGCCATTGCAAACAAAATACAAAACAATTGAGTTCAGTACATAATGATAATGGGGTATTAGTCATCTAAAGAAAACATAGTTAGTATTATAATAGGGTACTCAAGAGAGTTTAATAATATATGTTTGACACGAATTAAGGATATGAGGTTTGGCTACTTTTTAAATACTAAAAGACAAGACGCCAACGGCCATCAACAACCACTAATTTGCAACAAAAACATCCTTATGCTCCCTGCATATTGTGTGGACAGATGTTATTGATTAAATATATTGTCACAAAATTGACACACCCAGTGGAACCAGTAGGATAAGTAATAACCCCCAAAGCAAAGAAATGCTTTCATCTGATGTTTGAGCGGATATATAATTTAATGACACAACAGGCTGAAAAAATTTGCCATACCCTGATCAAGCAGCTACCTGTTCAAGTTGAGGGGTCGATTGTTGAGAATCAGATACGGGAGGAGAGTCTTCAACTTTGTGCAGAAGCATCCTTTCAACATCATCTTTCCACCCCTCTTTACCAAAGGCGCTCAGTATCTTATCATGCAAGGCAGCAGTCAAAGGCAATTCATTCTTCGCCATTTCATCCATCACTTTGCGAAGCATGTCGAGTTTACCTTGTTCACAAAGAGGCACTATTACAAGCTCATAACTGGTAGTGTCGGGCACCACTCCTCCTACCGTCATTCGTCCAAGGACCTCTACTGCCTCTTGCAGCAAGGCCTTCTTAGCTAAATCACCCACTAGCTTCTTGTAAAAATCTGGTTCAACCTTCAACACCTCCTCTCCTTTAGTGGCATTAACCAGATTGGTGAAGAGCCTCAGTGCATCATCTGCTCTTCCTTCTCTAAAGTACCCATCCATCAAATGCCCATACGTTGTTGTATCAGCAGTCACTGACTTCCCAGCCATTTCATCGAACAACTTCTCTGCCTCATCAATCCAAGCACCTCCTTCTCCACACAACTTCCCAATAATGTTGTTATAACACCCAACATCCATGGCGCAAGGCTTGGCCCCAGTCTTTCTAAAGACGCCGATCGCTTCGGCGATCTTCCCTGCTGGAAATACGCATTAACCATCATATTGTACGAGTTTGTATCCATCGACATGAAATTGGGCGGCGTGTGAGCTGCAAGCATATGATCGAACAATGCCAATGCATCGGCCATCTTCCCATGCTTCAAAAGGACCTCCAAGAGCGTATTGCAAGTCACGTTGTTCATCTTGAACTGCCGGTCCATGAGCTGCTTGTACGAATCCATGGCGGCCTTCTCCTCGCCCTTTGGAAGTAGGCCTCCATCAGAGTGGCGTGCACGACGCCGTCGTAGACCAGGCACCTCTCGCGCAATTCGTCGAACAGTTGGAGGGCTTTCACCATATCCCCGATTCTGATGAAGCCGGCCATGACATTGTTGAAGACGAGGGAATCGGCGCCGTGCCCCTTGTTGACCATCTCGCGGAGCATGTCGAGGGCCTCGCCGGTGCGGCCAGCGTCGACGAAGCCCTTGGTGAGGTGCCGGTAGGTGACGGAGGAGGGGCTGAACGGGGCGTAGGCGAGGATGTGGCGGTAGACGTCCATGCCGACGTCGACGCGGCCGGCCTCGCAGTGGGAGACGATGAGGAAGTTGTAGGAGACGACGTTCGGGACGATGTTGGCCTGTCGGAAGAAGTAGTCGAAGTGGTGGGCGGCGTCGTCGTAGCGGCCGGCGCGGTAGAGGGAGGCGACGACGGCGTTGCAGGTGAAGACGGTGGGGCGGGTGCTGGAGAAGACGGCCTGACGGGCGCCGGCGGCGCCGGCGTCGAGCTGGCCGGAGCGGATGAGGGTCTGGACGCGGTTGTGGAGGCTAAGGCGGGGGCCGGTGAGGGCGGAGGTGGAGTCGGGGAGGCGGGGGGCGTTGGGGTCGCGGGGGGGCGGGGGGCGGAGGGGTCGCGGCGTAGGGCGTGGAGAGGCGGCTCGATGCGGAGGCGACGCTTGCGGCGGCGGCGCTCGGCGGCGGCCTCCTCGGCGGAGGAGAAGGCGAGGGCGCGGGTGGGGGTGAAGAGTGGGAGTGGGAGCGGCCGTCGGAGGGATGATCGGAGAAGGAGGAGTCGGTGGAAAGCCATGGCCGACGGCTATGGGTGGAGAAATGGTAAAACCCTAGACTATGCTTACTCGGAAGGGTTTATGAGTGAAGACGACGGGTTTCATTTCCGTATGGATTTTTCAATGGAAATGGATTTTTATGTGAAATCTAACATTTATTTATTTATTTATTTGAAATCTAACATTTTTTCCATAACGAAAATAATTTTGATAAGATTTTTTCAAAATTTGTTCATATTATGTTTGGCAAAAACTTTTTTTTTAACAATAGGGAAAGAGCATTTGTTATTTTCTCGACTTCCCACCGCACCAATTTTCTTGTACTATTTAGCCTCTAAAATGATCTAATCCCACTATTCATTCACTTTGATAACCGCATCTGTGGCCTCATCCATCATAATCAATAAGCCTCTAAAACGTTCCCCTCCTTACAATTGGAAAATAAGAATTCGATCATGAAATTAAGAAAACACCCTTTATGCATTCCAAACGCATACCAAATGATCCAACAAATTAAAATGCAGACATTACACATGTTTAAGATCAGTGCACAAATACCCCGAAAATGTAAAAGAAAAATCTATGCAAAAAAGTTAAATGTCTAAAAAATTAGAGAAAGTATTTGCGGAAACCAAATCAGAGATGAAGTACAGAGGGGAGCTTCAAGTAACACAATTCCTCGCCAGTGAGATCGGCATCTACAAGTATAGTGATCAGGAAGGGGAGGATGCGGAGAGGAAGGTGGCGACAATTACAGGTGGTGGCGCGTTAGTCGGCGACAAGGGATCAATAACTGTGTTTGGTGGCCGCCGGCAACTACTGCCCTGTGAATTTGATGCTTGTAGTGGATGATAATTTAATTTTTCTATGATGGGTTTAAATCTTTGGATCTATGTAATTATTTGAATTGGTGTAGATTATTATTTACATCATATAAGTTTTTTGCTTTTATTTGTAAAGTTTTGATTGTAATTTATTATAGTATTTTTCTCTTTCATTATTATAGAAAAGTGTTTATATATTATATTGTTGACATAGATTATATAGATTGTTGAGAAGAAATTTTTTCTTTGAATGGGTGCCATTGTTGTATATATTGAAAATTTTATATTTACCTGTTTCCTACGATTGTAGTTTATATCCTTATTTTGAGAATTGTATAGGTGCAATTGATGATACTCATATTTTGGCACATATATTAGGAAGTTAGGAAGTGATGGCAATATATAATTGGGATATGGAGTTCTGGTATATGCTTACAGAATGGGAAGGATCTGCCGCCAATTCTCAAATTTAATTAAAGTCTATACAAATCTTTCCTGGTGGACTTCATCTCCTATTAGGTACAAAATTAATTTATTTTTTAAAATTATATATATAAGTATTAATTTATTAATTATACAAATATTATTTGTTAGAGGGAAATATTATTTAGTTGATGGGGGCTATGCTAGAATTTGATTTTACGTCCTTACCTCAAAACCCAAAAGAACTATTTCATTAGAACAACATTGAATGGGCATTTGGTATCTTGAAAAATTGTTGGGCAATTTTAGAAGAAAACCACCATTTTCCTTTTATGATTCAAGTGAAGTTGCTGGTGGCTTATTGCATACTGTATAATTTTTTACAAATGTCTGATTCAAACGATACATGAGATGTAGTTTTTCCTCTTGAAGATGCTAATGAGGATATTGATTACACCGAAGAAATGCATGTTGCTCGGGCAATATTTTTGATTACTGAGATTGATTCATGGAATAATTTTCGAGATGAAATTAAATGTGGGATAATCAAAATTAAATGTTATTCCTATTTATATTAGTAAGAGTTAGATGACGCTTGATTTATTTGATGGATTTTACTTGGAGTTGATGGATAATTGTGTTGAAGAAAATTATTTATATTTTTGAATAAAATGCATGTAAGGATATTAATTTCATAGTTGTAGATCTTAATTTGTATATTTAAAGGTTTCAATTAAGTTATGTTGCTATCTAAGATTTTTCTTTTTATAAGTAGTTACAAATCTACCGGACATTCTTCAAAGCTCAGTAATGCAAGACATGATGTCTGGTGTTATATTCAATTAGACATGATGTCAATCCATTTCTGTTGAAATGAACCTCATATCTTTTCTTTGCATGTCTAAAGCAAGTAACAAGCCCTTAATAATTTTTTTTATAAAGCAACATAATCCATAATTACAACTTCTCTGCAACAATAGAGTTTAACGACCTAGAGTTACAACAAAGACGATACATGCAAGCTTTCTTTGCTTAACCATGAGCCAAAAAATTCCTGTGTCCCGGAACCCAGTAAACTTGAAAGTGATGAGCACGACAAACCGATTTCTGCCTGTCTAAAGCGGGCAAAAGGTTGACATTCACCTCATCTACCCGGCCATTGAAAGCTAAAACTACTTGCATGTAACCCATCACAAAAATTCCACTTTGAAAATTATGCTTGACAGCAAAACTCATGCCATGAGCTATAGCCCAGTTCAGATTCTTGAGGAGAAGAACAAGAAGTTGCGCCAAAGTCCATGTGCAGCAAGGCAGACGAAGAGTTATGACAACAAAAGCCCATCCTGTTGTACTGGATTCTGCATAATAACTACTATCAACCCGAAAGTGAGTTTCCCCCAGTAATCCCGGAACCATACAATCCTGAATAATATCAGGAGCATGAAATCTTGACAACTGCACATACGGACCCGGAGATAAAACTTGAGAGAATAGTTTACAATTCGATGGTTAATCATTGCCAAAAAGCCTTGCACATTAGGCTTCAAAGCATCAATCTTTACTTGATTCCGAAGAAACCAAAGGGAATCAACCATGACCATAACTTTCAGCAGAAAAAACAAGAAGAGACCTTATGATAACATGACCCAAACAGTCGGCCAATCTACCGGGTCAAAATTGAACTAAATCGAATTTAATCAAACTTTAAACAGCCTTCAAAAAATCTCGCCACCTAGTTATTCCTTACTAAATCATTGACAGCATGCTAGTACTGAAATTACCCGAGCCACGACAGTTCCAACTCAGTGCTTTCATGATAGGTTACAGAAAATCTGAGACATTCTACATCGGATATAAGATTCCCAGCAACAGAGAAGCAATAGAACCTGAACCAAACTTCCAGATCACACCCAATCACGATGGTACCGTAGGCATACGTCAATAGGGGTGCTAATTGAGCGAGCGAGCCGAGCTCGACTTGTGTTCGAACTCGGCTCGAATACACTTAAACTGTTTAATTTCCCCGAGCTCGAACCCAGCTCGTTCGTGAGCTCGAAACCAGCTCGATTAAAAGTCAAAAGTCCCTCACTTAAAAAAATGCACTCAATGTGGATTGAACCCACAACCTTGATGTCATCAACTCCAATACTTACCATCTCAACTATCTCACTTCTTTGTTATTATATTGTGTGTATATAAATAAATAAATAAATAAATAAATAAATAAATAAATAAATAAATATAATATAATATAATATAATATAATATAATATAATATAAAATTATATTATTATATTATTTTATCGAGGTCGAGTTCGAGGTCGAGCCACGAGTCGAATTCGAGGTCGAATTCGAGTTATAACCGAGTCGAGTCGAGTCGAACACAACCTTGCTCAAGTTCGGCTCGTAAGATTCGAGTTCGAGTCGAGTTCGAGCTCGAGCATTTAAATGTCGAGTTTCGAGTCGAGTCAAGCCGAGCCGAACGCTAAATGCTCACGAGCTGGCTCGCTCAATTAGCAACCCTATACGTCAACGTCGTGGATGTGGGGCCATGGGGTGGCCCAATGGAAACATTAGGAAGATCAGCGTTTGCCACAGCAACGTCGTCGACGCTTTAGTCATCACCAACATCAAACACGGGGTGAAAGAGGCGTCGATCAAATTCGGAGGCCCAAGCGGAGACTATCAAGATGTGACATTAGTTGACATATTTTGCATATTGTACCTTCCATTGGTTCAGTATACATACATTTTTATTTATATATATATATATATACACTGTACACCAGCTAATTATAGATAGTAAAATTTGTGGCATGCAGGAGGTCATGAATGCATGAAGCCGGAGAAATAGTGGAACTTGGCCACTGGGGAGGCGTTGCGATGAAGAGGTTCGAAGTTTTCAAGTAGCATCCGATGGAGAAGTGGTCGTTTACGTCACCTTTTACGACTCCAATAAGATCGGTGGCGGGGCGGAAACTTATCCAAGGTGAGCCCCTCCTCAAATCAATGGTTCCTAACTGACTGTTACTGCATTATAATTACTTTGGGTACCATATGTATGCATAGAATATACTCGTATATACAAGCCATGCATGTTAAAATATTTGTACGGTGATCAGGCCGTCTCCGTAAAGTCAGGTGAATATCTTCTCTCCATTAATGGGGCAACTGGAAAGCAGAAGAATGAGGTTAATACTGTTTTACGAACCATAAGTTTTGTGACCAACAAACAAACTTATGGACCATATGGGAAGGCAGGAGAAGGTGCTGTTCCCTTTCGTCCTCCGGTGAGAAATGGGAAGATTGTGGGCTTTTCTGGCCGAGAGGGTGGTGGGTGCTGGCTCCGGTACCAGTGTAGTATACCGATCATCACTGGCCTCGATATGATCTACTACTAGTACTACAGATATAAGTGAACCATTAATTCGGTTCATAAGTGAGAGGCCCGAGACCAAAATAAATATATGGTTTGTACTACGTACCCTTGCAATCCATCTTACAGTTTTCAATCATAATAATAAGTGGCAGTGAGCATAATTAGGTGAAATCGAAAACCAAAATGGTTTGGTTCGGTTTTCGTATGACTTTAAAGAAACCAATGTATGTATTCATATTTTAGTTCAGAACCGAATTAATCAAATGAAATGATTTTTTTAAAATATTCTAAAAGCTGTATTTTATGTTAATTATCATAAAATTATAATATTTACATGATTAAATTTTATTTATTTAATATGATATTTTTTTTAGTACCGATGTTTGTCACAAGTATTTTATCATGACACAATAGTCATGGAATATATCACAAATATTTTGTGAGGAATAATTTTATCACTAATAAGATCACGAACTTAAAGTGACGAAATTTAAATTAAGATTAAAAAAAGGGGGTTGAAGCCTTATTCTCATATGCTCGATTACCCTATGCGTCATTGCTCTGGTCAACCTCCCCTGTCATCCTTTAGGACTTCGAAAACTCAGAAATTCTAAACTTGGACTCAATTCGGAGTTATTTATATTAATTTTTTAATTATAAAAAAGTAATTCATAATAATTTTAATTATGTAAATACATAGTTATATAAAACTAGTATATTTTATTCTTTTGACACATGAAATTGATAAATATATAATTTATATTATTTAAAAATATTAATTTAATTAATTTATATATATATATATATATATTATTTTAATAACTTTTATAACTTGATTCGGAGAATAAATTACGAAATCAGTCAATATTAAATCATCCATGGAGAGTAGAATCGACTCGGCGAGTTTTTAGAATCAAAAAAATTTTAAAACTATTATATATATATATATATATATATATATATATATATATATAGGGTGGGTTAGCTGTCCTTAAATTTTGATCCGATGGTTCAAAACACATCCTACTGTTAGAAAAAACTTAAGCGGTGTTCTTTCTCCACTGTGTTCTTTCTCCATTTATACCTGGGAACATGAAACAACACTACTAACCACGGTGTTCTTTCTCTGTTTGTATGACGAAAATATATAATTTCCGGGCGAGGTTCCATATTCGACCACAGAGGTCAGAGGTCACAATGTCATTCAAGCCACTCCTCAAATATATACCCTGCATCCTTGTAACGTTCATCTCCGAATGCTTTTTCCATTTTCTCTAATCCATGCAGTGGCAGTGAGCAAGACACTTCTCCTTGGCAAAACAACATGAAACTTGCAAGTTGGACAGAGATCCTCCTGCTTTGGCGGTGACCCGAGGATGGCGCATTGGGCGGAGCCGTTCCACGGCAACGAAGCAGCGAGCAAGTGGACAACTACGCCAATGAGGGGCAGGAACGTGAAAGTGATACTCCAGTTCCTAGGAGGGCTCACAGTTTGGCTATGGCAGCAGGACGTACATGGCAGCAACACTGTTCCTCGACAGCAAAACATGGCTGCAAATTGTCTGGCCAAACCTCGTGATGATGGCTCACAACAACAGCATGGCTTCGGCTCCAAGACTGGGCAAGAGGGCTTCTCCTTGGCTACGCTCCAGTGGTGGGACGTGGCAGCAGCACCTCCGTAAGTGGGGCAACAACTTGACGACGTCGAAGGAGGGCTCACGTCCAGCACAAATCTTCGACGACGACCCTTGTCTCACAGCAGCAACGATGATCCTTCTCTCTTGGCAAGGCAGAAATCCACCGCAAGGCTTCTAGGTGGTGTGTAGCAATCGGGATGGTGACACTCCTCTTGGTGGCAGAGGCCATGTGGCAAGTGGTGCTCCTTTCCGACCGTGGCAAGAGGCTCCAAAATGATGGCTTTGATCCCATAGTGGGGGTGATGCTTTGTCGAGACCCTTCGGCGTTTACAGCAACAGGCAGTAAGATGGGAAGGGCGGCCTTCCTCTTTGATACGACCGGCAGCACTGTAAACTCCTCTCCTTGGTCGATCAGTAGGGAGATGGACAGCAACGAAACTCCAGCAAGCCCTTTTCCTTGGTTTCATGGTACACTATCAAGGCTTAGACGAGAGGCAAGTGGCCGCAAGGTAGTGGGTTTCCAATCTTCTGCATAATTCTGCTCCGGCAAAGGCGCATTAGTGGTGAGAGGCTCTGAAGTCCGGTGGAGACCGCAGTGATGGGCAAGGCTTCGATTTGTGTCAACTACTTGGCTAGACTCGGCTCTGAAACGACAATTCTCCGTTTAACGACAATGCCGATCGGCAAGACTTCAAAGCAGCAAGCGACATCCCAACGGCAATGAGATGTGGGAGGCAGGGCAAGCAAGGCAGCAACACCGCCCTTCGGCCATTTTGTTACCAAATTACCCTCAAGCACAGCGAAGATCGCTATGCTACAAGACAACATCTTTTATATATATATATATATATATATGACTACCAATATCAATCCTTCCACGGCAAACAACGGTGCCACTCTTTTTGTCAATTAGTTTTTTCCCTCTTTTCCTTCCTCCTTTTTCTTTCTATCTTGTGACTTGCCTTCGTTATTAATATTATATTGTAATTTTATACCTGTACGTGTAAACTAACGGAGGTACTTAGGGATGGCAAGCTCAGTTCAGCTTGGATAGGCTGATTTGCGAGTCGAGTTTGTCTGAGCTCGAGTTTGAGACAAACAACTCGAGTCAAGTCGAGCGAAGATCTAACTCGTGAGCCTAGCCCAGCTTGGATTGGGTACAAGCTTTAGCTCGATTCAAGAGATTGGGCTCTCAATTGAGAGCCCAACATAAAGGTTTTTTTTTTAAAAAAAGAAATATTATAGCCCAGTTGGCCTAGTGGGCTGAAAAGAAAAAAACAATACAACTGTTGGAACTTGGCTCTTTCAAATCAAAAATCTAAAAATTAATAAATATTACTTATAAAAAAAATTACTAACGATTCACTAGTAAAACATGACCCTTTTATCCCTGAAATTTTCTGTGGCAAAGGCGTATTTTTAATTAAAAAATAATTTTTGTCACCAAAAATTTTGGTGATAGAAGCCTCTACAACTAATTAAGTTGATGATAGAGCAATAATAAATTGTCACCGATTACTTTTAGTAATAAAATTTGGTGGCAAATTGTCACTAAACAGTCACCTAATTTTAGTGACAAAATAGTGGTGAAAAGTTAACAAAGCTGGTGACATAATTCGGTGGCTAAAATTTATCACTGAATTTGTGTGTTGAATCGGCGGCAAAATAACTTTTATAATTTTTTTTTTAAATTAGCATGCTCACGTGCATGTGGGCACAACATGTGGGCGGCCTAGCGTGCATGCGGGGGTGGCAACAACGGGCTGCACAAAGGGAGGCAGCGATCTGTTGACCGCATAAGGGGGCGGCAGTGATCAACTACAAGGTTGCGGCAGTGCACGGGGTGCACATGCGCGTGTGTGGTGCGTGGACACCCGCATGTTATGCGCAACAGTGCATGGCATGGCGGTGCACAGGGTGGTGCAAGGCGAGATGGCCAATTGCATGTCGGAAACACATGGCCACTTATTGGGCCATGTACAGGACGATAGTAATATTTTAATGACTTTTTGATGTTTATCATTGTATTTTGGGTGATAGTTCAGCGACAAATTTGTTCTCGGTGACAAAAGACCCATATTTCACTAGTTAATTCAAAAATCTTAAAACCTACTAAAATAAAATAAAAATAAAAAAAGTTTGTAAACTCCAACCGGCTCAAGCTTAGCAAGCCGAGCCTGGACTCCTCAACAGCAAGCCAAGCTCGGCTCACTTTGTGTAGAATTCGAGCTTAAACGAACCTTATATATATATATACATAGCAGAAGAGACTAATCCGCTCTTATATAGCAGAAGAGATTAAATGATATGGTCTGTCGAACGGAAAAAAATTTCCTACTTAGGGGTTTAAACATGCCAAGTACCCTTGTTAATAATTATTGATAGTTAAAAAAGAGGTAATTGGCATATTTTGAACTCATCAGTTCCCTGCTCGGCAGACCATACCATCACAATTCACATGAAAAGGATAAGTAATTAATTGTTGTCATGTCAAGGGATATTGTGTTCATTCGTGATTGGTGACGAGGCATCCCAAGTGTATGTGGAGCAAAGACAACCCATGCTTCGTTATTTATAAAAATTTTGTCCGACTTGTTTTTTCTGCAAAAAAAAGTTTGGAAGACTTTGGAATAGTATACATGTGCATGGACGTAAATACGTTAAACCCGTTCACAATTATTATTATTTTATGTTTGGTTCGGTTTGACTTAAATTTATACTCGTTAATTTTAGGCTTGAAAAAATATTGAGTTTAAAATAAATAATTCATTAAATAATGTACCGAGTTTGAATTAAGAAGTGTTTGACTTGGTTTGGCTTGAAACTCGAGTTCAATGTGTTCAAACTTGAAAATAATACTCGGTTCGACTCAGCCCGTCAATACGATTAAGGTTATATTAAACTTATATAATATTAAAAATTTTTTTTGATAAAATTCATCAAGTACTCAAACAAACTTAAACATATTTGTCAAAAATTATATTGAATTTAAAAATATCCATGCTCCGTGAGGTGCGTTTACACCCTTATCATGCATGCATGGATGTATGCACGAACAGATTAATCTATATACATTTTACAAAAAATGTTCAGCGGTCATGCTACCCACCGCATGACACATGCCTGAGAATCTGCTGTTTGTAAAAAAAAAAGTGACAAAGTGTAGGATTTCTACTCAAGCAGCGCAGGTAAAAGAAAATAAAAGAAAAAAAAGTGGTTTTTACGTGGACCGTATTTTTTTAATATGTCTAAAATAAATAGATTTTTAAAATAAGGAGATTTTTTAAGTTAAAAAGAGAATCTTAAGTGAATAAAAATATTTGGAAGATGTTATTTATCTATAAATAATACTTTATACCGTTTTTATATTGAGTTTCTATGTATATATATATATATATATGGTTGAAAGATTTTAGAATCAGACGCACAGATGAAGACATTAAAAGATATAATAGATTGATAAAAACTAATTTTTATCAAATTAACTTATTAATTACTATTAATTAATTTTGATCCAATCTTGCTACTCATCTGAATCTATTTTCAATTTGCATGTGGATTGAAACTGTCCTCACAAAAATCCATAATAACAATATGACTTCGTCTTCGTCTTCTTCTCTTTGGAGAGTGGGAAGGGGAAAATGGCAGCTTCTCTAATGGAGCTCCACTCTCTAACTCTATCCTCCCTCCACCACCACCTTCGTCGCCCGGCTTCGACTCCTCACTCCACCTCTTTCCTCCTCACACGCAGGCCCACTTCTCTCGGCATCCCGTCCACATCCCCCTCGTGGAGGCCCGTCTCCCTCTGAAAGCGGCTTCCAATGTTGATGGCACTGCAGCGGCTTCGCCCAGCACTGCCGGTGGTGGTGGGCGGAGTTTGGTTGCTCTGCTCCGCGCCTTTTTGCCTGGTGGGAGCTGGTGGAAGCTGCCGCATGAAGACGACCGTGGGGATTGGGATCAGAATGGGAGCAAGGTGGTGGTCGTCTCTGTACCTTCTGCCTTCAGACGCATGTGGGAGCTCCTTCGTGATGATAAATGGATCGTCTTTGCTGGTTTCACTGTTCTTATTCTGGCCGCGGTACTATAATCCGCCCTCTCTCTTTTTTTTTTTTTTTTGCCCTCGATGCTTTGCTTGTTGTGGGTGGATTTTCCGATGGCTGCATTTACGTACCCAATTAGTTTGTGTTAATGCAAGACCAATACTTTGGGATAGAAGAATCAAATACTTCGGATGGTACTTATTGGTTTGAAGCAAAGGCGATGTGATAAATTATAGTAAAAATATAATTAGGCACAAATCTTTCCAATCAATGAGTTTATGGATGGTACAAATTTGTGTTATTGGTGTCTTTTGATGCCCACTCGATGGTAAGAGCAATAAGAACTTATGATCATTAGGTTCTGAAAATTGATCATGTTGGTGAAATTCTGTGATTGGCGTTTTTTTATGAGATTCGCTTGGTATTAGGAACAATAAGATATTTGATCAGTAGCTAGGTACTTGAGACTGGTCTGAGTGGTTCCTCTAATCCCTCCTCTCTGCACATAAACGATTATGCAATTTTTTTATTTGGTGCTATTTTTGTTATTTCAGGTATCAGAGATTTCCATTCCCAATTTTCTAGCAGCTTCTATTTTCTCTGCACAATCTGGTGATGACTCGGCATTTGACAGAAATTCCAGAATGCTGCTTTTGTTATGTGCTACAGGTGGAATATGCAGGTATTGCTTTATAGATATGAACACTTTGGCGGCCTGGTGAATTCTGGTAGACATTTAACTCTGTTCGCCAAAATTCCCATGTACAATAAATCCTAAAGGAGCTTTCAAGAAATATGTGGTTCAATGGGTGGCTTAAATATGTCTTTTTTTTTCTTTTTCTTTTTTCCAGTGGCTTAAGGGGATTCTTCTTTGGAATTACAAATATGATACTGGTATTTTACCTAGATGATTCTATATTATATATATATATTATATATATAATGTATGTATGTATGTATATTATCTCAAGGTTGATGCCAGCTTTATTTCCTAATTCAATCAATGTCAATTTTTAACACATTAGGTCAAGAGGTTGCGAGAAGTGTTGTATTCAACTCTGCTATTACAGGTTTTACCACTTGATTTTACTTAAGATTTTTATGCAACTTGATGATGTTGATTATTGTTACAATGGCTGTATGCAGGACATGTCCTTCTTTGATAATGAAACCGTTGGTGATCTGACTAGTAGGCTTGGATCAGACTGTCAACAGCTATCTCGCGTCATTGGACATGATCTTACTTTAATTTCTCGAAGTATTATTCAGGTAAATTTCTTTGTTCTATTGATTTCCATTTTCCAATGTTATGCTTCTTTGGAAGCATCAAAAAACCTAAGCACGTGATTTTCTCTTTAACTAGTCATATTTCAGGGAACAGGTGCATTAATATATATGCTAACTTTGTCTTGGCCTCTTGCTCTATCGACACTAGGGATCTGCACAAGCTTAGCAATAATGCTGTCCTTCTATGGAAAGTAAGATAACACTTCTTTGCATCATCTCTGTCCTTTTACTCACGATATCTTGTTCTATGTGGTCTAGCATTACACTGTAGTACATCAAAAGTTTGACTGTGATTACTAAATTTCACTCTTTGCTTATTTTTGCCATTTATAGTGACAAGGATCCTAGTTTAGGATCGATGTCCCCAACACCTTTTCAGTGAAGTAGAAAGAGAAAAATTCCTATTTTTAACTTGAATATTTGACTTCTGTAATTTACAAGGATATAGATTTGATTTGTTAATGAAATTTATAGTGGCGTATATCATTTAATTAGTTGACATTGCACCATTTTTTACCTTAAAAATCCATTGCTTGGACCAAGGTAATGCCTGAACTTTTTTTTAATGTCTGTGTATACTTTTCTGCTGGCAAATCTACAAAAATTGTTGCAAGACTTAGTTCAGTAATATTTTGTGTTAGTTGTTTATAGTACAGGTATCAAAAGCAAGCAGCAAAATTAGTCCAACAATTCACTGCTGGTGCCAATGAAGTAAGACCTTCACTTGAGAGTTGAGATGGTTGCCACTCTTCTTCTTGTGTATTTGAATATTAACCACTATCTTATCTGTGAATTGAATATAAATATAGGTAGCTGAAGAGACGTTTTCATTAGTGAGGACAGTCCGAGTATATGGAACGGAGAAGCAAGAAATTGGAAGGTACTTGTTTTAATGTAGGTTGCAGAAGTTATCTGTTCCTGATTTACTGACCTGATCTCATCCACAATCATTCTAGACCCAGCCAGCTATTCAATTTGGATGAAATTTTATTCAAAATTTTCATCTCTTGATTTACTGATCTGATCTCATCCACAAACATTCTAGACCCAGCCAGCTATTCAATTTGGATGAAATTTTATTCAAAATTTTCATCTCTTGATTTACTGATCTGATCTCATCCACAAACATTCTAGACCCAACCAACTTTTCAATTTGGATGAAATTCTATTCAAAATTTTCATCCCTGAGCATTACTGCATTACGTTATAATTTTTGGTGTTGCATGTGGAGGAGCATGTTTGCATTCTTACTTTTAGAATTTAAATCTTTGGAACTGCATTGCCCTTTGTAATTTGTGAGTTTATGTGCCTGAATACCATGAATTTAAGATATTGTGTTTTGTGGGATAGGTACAAGAAGTGGCTACAGAAGTTAGCTGATATCAACTTGCGCCAAAGTACTGCACATGGATTTTGGAGTTTCAGCTTCCATTCTCTTTACCATTGTACTCAGGTATATTTTGCTGTTAACATCACCTAGCAATTTTTAGACCATGTTTTAATTAGTAGTTTCTTTGATGAAACTTGTTCTAGTAATGATCTTTTAGGTACATGTTTGGTGTATGCTTTTAGGTTTCTTTATCTGTAGTTTTTGAAATACAATCAGCTTCGGTGCTTGTCGGACACCCCCCTCATAATAGAGTTGAAGTGGTGATTTTATTCCATTATGAGGTGAAGTTAGGAGTCTTAATTGGCAAGCATTTTATGGTTTTAGAAAAGGAAGAGTGGCTAATAAATGTCTGCTTCGTCCTAAACTCAGGGCAGCCGAGACATAAGAGATGACCAAAATTCAAATCAATAAATATACATATATAAATAAATTTATATATGCATATTTATTGATTTGAATTTTGGTCATCTCTTTCTACTCATGTCTCGGCTGCCATGAGTACTTTGCAACTACAGTTACATGATTATTTGGGGATTCATTTAAACTTATTATGCAATGTGGGAGATTTAATCAATGTATGAATCCTAAATCCCAAATATCCAATATATCTTCGGTCATCTGTTTCTGTTTCTAATTATGTCTTGGCTTCCATAAAGAAAATCATTAAGAAGATAAATCTGACTTGGGTACAGTTTTATGAGACTTAAGTTCTGAATTATTCTTTGGTGTAATCTGGCCTTTTTAGACAGAAATTGACTCAAACTTGTCTTATCACCAATATTTTCAGATTTTTTGGCAAAATAATTTTTGCAGGTTATTGCACTAGTTGTTGGAGCAATATTTATTAGGACCAATCGTATATCAGCCGAGCAGCTCACAAAGTTTATTCTATATTGTGAATGGCTAATCTATTCTATATGGTGGATTGGAGACAACTGGTCAAATTTGATGCAGTCCATCGGAGCAAGTGAAAAGGTTTTTCAACTAATGGATCTTTTGCCTTGCCGGCAGTTCTTATCAAAAGGCATGCTCATGTTTCAGTAAAACAAATTTCAAATATGATAATTTTTGTTATTTCAGTATGCATGGAATAAAATTTGACCTTCCATTGCAATTTTCTTACTCTTGAAGCATTTGCATTAATCCCCATTCCCCAGGGGTGGAGCTTAATCAACTAAAGGGCATTGTAGAGTTCAAAAATATTCAGTTTTGTTACCCATCAAGAAAACAGGTACTTCTCTTGAATTTCGTGTTTGATTAATTTGTTAATGTAGGAGGCTTTAATTTTTTCTCCAGCCACATGTATCTACCCCTAGTAATTCGATTTGATCCCATGATTGAAGAAACTACTTTAAGGAAATAACAATAACTAAGCAGTTGATTTTATGTACAATACCCTGTGGGCTATAGCCAATTATTTGGTCTAGAGTCGTTAAAAAACTTAATTATTTTCATCTCATTTTATATTTCATCATCTTTTTATCCTTTTCTTTAGGTTCCTGTCTTGGAAAATATAAGTTTTTCTGTACAGCCCAATGAAGTTGTTGCGATTGTAAGTTAAATTTTTTTATTAGTTTTTTTATGGTCATGAGATTCGTTGACTGTTAATATCCCTTAATCATTTGTTCATAGGTTGGTCTTAGTGGTAGTGGAAAGAGCACCCTAGTTAATCTTCTTCTTCGTCTATATGAACCTACAAGTGGTCAGGTAATGTCTCACAAATACATCTTTTTGTTCTAATGAGAAAGTACTTGAATATTTAAGGAGCCAAATCTTTTTTTTTTTTGTATTGTTTTAAAAATGGGAAACAAGGATGCCAGCCACTTTGAAATTTTTATGAAATTAACAGCATATGTCCAGATTTTTTAATTTCCACCTGCTCAAGTCATTTTTAATCCCCACATTTGGTTGTTAAATTTGATGAGCTGGAATAATACTTGGAATGGCATGATAGCCAGATGTTTTCTAAGTTGGATTCCAAATTCCCTTGATTTAATGGCTTAGCTAAAGCAATATTTTCTTTTGTATTCTCATGTTTGTTAGCCTTGTCGCAAAGGGTAAGAGTTTCCCTTTGTGACCTTGTGGTTATGGGTTTGTTTGTGGAACCAGTCTCTTGCAAAATGAAGGGTAAGGCTACTATAATAGACCTTTGTGGTCCATCCCTTCCCTGGAACCCACACATGCAGGAATCTTTGTGCACCAGATGTGCATTTTGTGTACTTTTCCTGTTTCAGTTACCGAAAATTAGGTACCTTTTTGCATGAGCTATTATTTGGTGAGATCAGACATTTCCTTCTGCCAAAAAATGAAATATCCAGATGTGTATATCGTTTAAACTTTTGCTTTGACTTTCTGGTGATTATCAGACTCAATGCATGCTAAAGTCAGTCGTTTTTTCAAAATTTTGTGTACATTGTAGATCCTTGTTGACGGATATCGACATGCAGATTTGGATGTCAAATGGCTGAGAGAAAGAATCGGATTTGTGGGACAGGTTATACATGCATAAAAATTTTACGTTCAGTAAAAATTTAATTTGGTCATTACTGACTTGTATGCCTGGGGATAATTAGATTGTTGTTAGCAGGAACCTCGACTATTTCATATGGATGTGGAATCAAATATAAAATACGGATGCAGTAGGGATGTCACTCATGAAGATGTCAGGTCGGCAGCAAAGCAGGCATTTGCGTATGACTTCATCTTAGCATTGCCTGCTGGTTACAAAACTTTGGTTGATAATGATCTGCTTAGTGGAGGGCAAAAACAGCGAATTGCCATTGCAAGAGCCCTTCTTCGAGACCCTACTATTCTGATTTTTGATGAAGCTACAAGTGCCTTAGATGCTGAAAGTGAATACTATGTGACCGTATGTATCATCTACATGTTAGGCATTTAGGAGCAAGCATAAGTCAATGTTTGAGGAGAGTGATTACATTTGTGCTTACAAGAGTTTGATACTGAGATGTTTGCTCTATTGCTCTGTCCTGGACAGGAAGTATTTCGTGGTGTCAGAGATGGCTCGATGGGAAAGAAGACGTGCTTAGTCATTGCTCACAGGTGAGGCTACACTTTTTTTCTACTCTAGTTGACAATTTAGAAATGAAATCTGAAAAGTTTCGCATGCATGCATATCCAGATTATCGACAGTAAGAGTCTCAGACAGGATAGTGGTAATGGATGGTGGTAGAATTATCGAGGTATGTATTCAATGAGAAGCTCAAGTGTTTGAAACATTTTGTATGTTTGAACATTTTGGGCATTAGCAGGACTGCATTTTGTTGGTTTTTGGTCAATTACGGAGTAGATTCTCTGTATTTTTTTTTTTTTTTTGAGTATTTTAGGTTCTTTATGTAATTGCATTCTGGTCCTATCTGAATGCAGATGGGAAGCCACTTGGAGCTTCTTCGCCGGGATGGTTTATATGCACGCCTAACTAAAAACAGTCAGATGGGATGATAGCATGGAAGAGTTGAAAGCAATATAGTTGGATATTCGGCTGAGATTCAGCTTAAAAATCATCATAGAAAGGTTTGAAATTGGAGTGTTTAGTCAAAAAGTGAATACTTTTCTTAAACCTATTCAGCCAAAGTAAACAAGTTCAGAGGAAGGTCTTGGTTTCAACATTCCTCACCCTTGTACACCAACCGGCATAGGCTTTGAATTGACCACTAAATTCATTAACAAGTCGTATGTTGGGACAGCTCTGCAATAATAATACCAGTTCTTTCTTTCATATTTGAAGCCAACTTGAAGAGGTTAATATAGAGTAAGATATTAGAGTCAATCGATGTCGCAAGACCCAATAAACTAACGGTAAATCGGTATCCACCAAATGCTTTTAGATAACATTTTGAGATTTCAGTGATTAAAAACAAGTGCAATTAGTATCCACTAAATGTTTTTTATAATGTTTTGAAATGTCACTTATTAACAAGCATTAGTTGTATGAAATGGATAATTCCTGTGTTATAGAGTAGATAACTTCGACCATAGGGATCAATCAGGTAAATGTATTTTGATAAAATTTTGAAATATCACTAATTAACAAGGGCAATCACCCCATGCGTATGTAGAGGAACATTAGGTTTTACCATCGGCATTATCAACTGATTAGTTTCATGCTACATTATATTAATCAATCAAGCGAGGCATAATTTGAAAAGAAAATCGCAATGGGCCATTGGGCTTTTAGTTTTAGGGCCCATGAGAATACCGCGTAATAAACCTCACAAGTCCCCGCTCCCCTATGGCCACCACCGCCGCGGCCTTCACCGCCGTGCACGTCGCCGGCCGACGCACCTCCCACGCCGCCGCCGCCGCAGTCACCCTCCGAACCAAACCCTCCCTCCCCCAATTGGCTCCTCCGCCGGCGCCGCCGTCGCCGCCGTCGCCGCCTCCGTCCGCTGCCGCGGCCGACTCTTTACCGTGCGGGCGGCGCGGGGGAAGTTCGAGCGGACGAAGCCCCACGTGAATATCGGCACCATTGGCCACGTCGACCACGGCGAGACGATCCTGACGGCGGCGCTCACAATGGCGCTCGCTTCGATGGGCAATAGCGCCCCCAAGAAGTACGACGAGATCGATGCGGCGCCGGAGGAGCGCGCCCGGGGCATCACCATCAACACTGCCACCGTGGAGTACGAGACGGAGAACCGGCACTACGCCCACGTCGACTGCCCTGGCCACGCCGACTACGTGAAGAACATAATCACCGGCGCCGCCCAGATGGACGGCGCCATCCTTGTCGCCTCCGGCGCCGACGGCCCCATGCCCCAGACCAAGGAGCACATCCTCCTCGCCAAGCAGGTGGGCGTGCCCAACATGGTCGTCTTCCTCAACAAGCAGGACCAGGTCGACGACGAGGAGCTCCTTCTACTCGTCGAGCTCGAGGTCCGGGAGCTCCTCTCCTCCTACGAGTTCCCCGGCGACGACGTCCCCATCGTCTCCGGCTCCGCCCTCCTCGCCCTCGAAGCTCTCATGGCGAAGCCGGCGATCATGAGAGGAGAGAACGAGTGGGTGGACAAGATCTAACTGCTCATGGACGAGGTCGACAACTACATCCCCATCCCGCAGCGGCAGACCGACCTCCCCTTCCTCCTCGCCGTTGAGGACGTCTTCTCCATCACCGGCCGGGGTACCGTCGCGACGGGTAGGGTGGAGCGCGGCACCATCAAGGTGGGCGAGACCGTCGACCTCGTCGGGCTGCGGGAGACCCGCAAGACCACCGTTACCGGCGTCGAGATGTTTCAGGAGATTCTCGACGAGGCCATGACCGGCGACAATGTGGGTCTGCTCCTCCGAGGGATTCAGAAGGCTGACATCCAGAGAGGATGGTGCTGGCCAAGCCCGGCACCATCACCCCCCACACCAAGTCCGCCACACCAGAGTCCGGCACCATCCCCGTTCTTCGCCGGGTACCGGCCGCAGTTCTACATGAGGACCACGGATGTGACGGGAAAGGTGATCACCATCATGAACGACAAGGACGAGGAGTCGAAGATGGTGATGCCCGGGGACAGGGTAAAGATGGGGGTGGAGCTCATTGTGCCCGTGGCTTGTGAGCAGGGGATGCGGTTCGCCATCAGAGAAGGTGGGAAGACGGTTGGCGCCGGTGTCATCCAGTCCATCATTGAGTAAATCTGTACGTTTCCTTCTTTTTCCTAGTTGTTAAATTCTCCTCTAGCTTTAGCTTCGCCTCGCTTCATACAAGGGTTGTTACAGGGTGGTATGATCTTGAATGTATGATTTTGAGGTGGAGCTGTGGGGCTACAAGCTGATCTCGATGTGTTGAAAAATCTCTGAAAACAATAGTTTTTTTATTATTATTATTTGCATTGCTGCTGAAGGATTATTGTTATGCGGATTATGTGAATTACTATTTCATTGTTGGTTTCTGGTTTATGTTGTCATTACTTGATCTTTGAAGTTTGATTTAGTATATAATGCACGCTACAGCCACCGGTGGTGATGTTTGATTTTGGGTGTAAAACTCATGAAAGGAACTTAATCTGTTTTTGTTTTATGCAAAGGAGCAACCTGATAGCTAAATGGCATATGTATACACTTGTGGAGTAGATTATATAAAGGTTGAAGGGGAGGGAAGAGGGGATGGATGGAGGCAGTGAGGAAGGCATATAAACATCTATGACTTCAATGTTGATATGATCAAGTATCTACATCTAACTCGGTTGTTTGCGGTCAGGAGGAGGTAATATCAATTCTGTTAGCTATAATGTTTAATTATTTGTGATACCAATAGATTCCATTTTTTTCGTCTTTCTATGCGGCATAAGTACTTGCAGCTTCGATGTGCAGTTAGAATTCGTTTATTGTTGTTTGCTTCACAGTGTGTTTTGTCCGTACAGGTAACTTCTCTGTTTATAAATATGATTTCTTGTTTTATCAATGACTTATCATATCATGATTTTAGACATAGAGTTAATACACTGTTGTTCGATCCTTCTCCCAAACTTGTAATTTATAACACTGTAAATTTAATTTACTTTGTTAAAGTCAATTCACATCAAAAATAGTATTTCAATGTTCAAGTAGATTCACAGTAAAATGGTATTTCAATGTAGGTTGCACTTGTTGTCATTGAGTTTATATGTGTAAATCTCTTCACCTTTTGTTTTTTAGGCTCACATGCCTTTGAGTCAGATTGACAAGGGTGGTTGACTGGCCTGTAATTTGATTAACAGGCTTGTAATGCTTTGTTGAGACAGATTGTAAATCTAATAAAAATTGTGTGAATAAAATGCACACTTAAAAAAATTAATTTTAATAACTCGTTAATGACATATTTACCATTTAAAATTATGGGTGCAAATGAGATTGTCAGCCCAGTAGGATTGTAGCCTTCCTTTGCCTTCTATAGTTCACAACCATATATTTGTTTGTAAACTAGTGACATAACGGAGTGGTATTTTCTGATATCCTTAATGTGCTTGTGGGACACAACAGTGAGCTCCTGTAACTTCAGTTCGTTTTTTTTTTAATTTCATTTTTAAAAATTTCCAGTCATGTTTGCACAAATAATGGGCGGAAACCTGAGCTGTAGGTGTTTGCAAATCTGTCCTCCTCTTCAATCTCCGAACCATGAATAAGACGACCCTTATTTTATAATCTACTGGAGTAGAATGACTAGTGATTTTCCTGAGGAAGAAGTGATCGTAGAATGCTCTACAGTGCAACTATTCACATGATATGAAAAATGCATGCCACTTTCATATTACAAGAAAATATAAACTTTGGGATAACAAATAGTGGTGGGTTGAAGTTATATCAAAACACAATCTTCATCACTTATTACGATACTCTTAGAACTTCGATGTAGAAGAAGCCTCGTGACAAGGTGAATGCATTTGATACAGAACTATGAATCAACTGTTCCCAGCCAGTTTTTCAACATAAATATTGCTGTTTGTAGAACAGATGTACTCGACCTTAAATGGATGCAATAATAATAAGAATCGTTAAAACAATTGGGATCTGAAAATCCAACAAATATATAAAACCTGCGGAGTTCTTGCTCAGGATATTGATGAAATAATTTACAGTCAATAGAGACCGGGGCGTTCACATGAATCTAGCAAAAAGAACCACAAAGCGATTGTCCTTTACAGGATCAAATAGACGATATTCACTTTGCGTTTCTACATCGCCCCTCTGCAGCCTGTCCTGTTCTCTGTCGTCTGCGAGGGCGTGTAGTTCGTACACGAGGAAAAACAACCCAAATGCACCTGCTTCGGATGACAGCAATAACCAAGCTATGCTACATTAGCAATTTACCATAGAACTTACTTCAGTATTCCAACTTGTCCCGTAAATTCAACTGGTTGCCTTTCAGGAGAGAAGTCATACTACTACCACTGCTTTCTAATAGTAGGTGATGGCAGATTATCATTGGGCCATCATCTTGAAATATCTTCTTTTTCTCTTTACTATAAATAGCTAGAAGAAGATGAGGAAGTTCCGCCTTGAGGAGCTGGCTTCTTCGTAAAAACAAAGATGCGCTCTGACCGATCGTTTTGTTTTTTAGGCTAATTTCATAATCTCTCCCAAACTTTGAGCTCCTTCCTTTGTGTTCAATCTCAAATTCAAAGTGAGAAGGGGTCCACATATAATGCATTTTACACAATGACCATGCAATACTTCCCTGAATAAGTGAAAATCTTCAAGTTAAACTGGGACTAACCTTACAGACCTCAACATCAAAGCCACAATCCATAAGGATCAGCAACCAGGCCCTTTGCTGTTCTGACAGCCGATCATTGGGCCCTTTCACCTCAACAAGCTTTGACTCTGCCCTTTGCTTGCAATCAAGGAAACGCCATAGTAGTAAATCTGGCATGCCACTAGACCAGTGTCGATAATCTTGGGCAAGATGACGACAAAGAGAAGCCAGTGACATCCCAGAAATGGAAGAAACTGCTGCTCTTAGGTCCAGTAAGCTATGTCTGTCCCAGTTTACTCCTCGGCATACTGTCCTGTTATGAGATTCCCAGGAGATAATAAGAATCTCTTCTGCCAACCCATGATTTATTCTCTCCAGTTGGGATTCAATGATGTTCCGTCTTGCCGGGTAAAAATAGTCGGTTTCCAGATCTAGTGGAGCAGTCTAACATAAAACAAGAAGAAATATATGTTCGGAAGTCAGAGAAGCAAGTGGAACAATCGCTGTGTTCAAAAGACTGGAATAAAAATAAATCATTGAGCAGATTCTGAGTTAAATTTAAGATGCAGATGCACATCGTTAGCTAGAATAAAGACAGAGTGCTGGCCTTGCAACAAGGCGGTTGATAGAGACTAGAACATGCAGTTGGGGTTCACTATTTTGAAGAACAAACTCTTATTCTTGAGAAACTCTCAAAAAAACCTCAAACCGTCCTGCTATATGAAAAAATTCCTGTACATACCTGAAATTTGGTCTGGAAGACATCTGGCACATCAGCAAAAATGGCATCCCACATAAGAAGCCCAAAAATTGTCAGCCAAATTTCACTTTCTGTATGCACTCCTTTCCAGCCACCACCATCTTCTCCAGAATAATACTCCAGAGCCAACTCTTCCACACCACACTGACTACCATCAACACAATAAAACCTGTTTTTAGCACCCACATTACAGTTCAAAGGGTCTTCCAAGGATTTGAACCTGGTAATGTAAGAAGTAAATCATCAGATTCTGTAACGACCTCGAAAATCAAGTATGTTACTGCGTATACACATGCATCTCGTAACATAAATAAATAAGAGATCAGAATAACACAACAGAATAACTTAAAAGAGCTGAACGCTTTTATAATATCCAAACTATAACAACTACAATATCTATCAAGATTTACAGTAATGTCACCATCAGATAAGTTCAAATACTCAGAATATCCAAACTCTCTATGTAGCTAATACAGAACATAAAACAACTCCTAAGCTAAACACTGCCATTCCATTTCCATCTTCAAGTCTTTTAACTGTGAACAAATATAAATTTGTCCATTCAGTACTTATTATGGTGTTGAATCCTCTCCTTACACGTAGTAAATAATAATAAGAAAATACGTATAACCATATGAAATGGCTAAATATCGTTTAAAATACCAATTCATAATCATACTTTACCATTTATGAACATAAGATACTGTATAAACATATTTATTAGTTACATTCGTATTGAGTCAACACCCAAACTCATTGGGAACCATATCCCACCAAATGATCATCGGCGCCATCTAATGGTAGCACATAAACTGATGGCCCTTACTTACAGGGAGTGCTCCACAGTTAAACCGAAATACACACGTCCACTACTTGGGTGAGAGTGGCCTGAATTAAAAATCCCACATGCCTTACTCATATGGATAGCTCGGCCTAGATGTACACATTCATTATGTATTGCTCATAAAAACTTTGTCTTGGTCCGAGATCCATACATCCCGATAACCTTGCTTGTATAACCATCGATTAAACTTGATAACGAAATATAACATGTATCATTCATATCTTACATAATTAAAAGAAAACCAAGCGATGAAGCCCTTCGTCTAATCCGTCTAAATATCGTTAAAATATGGATCTTAAAGTTTCCCAAATAGCAACTAATACAGACCATGAAGTCTAATCAATTCTAATCTGAATAATAATACATAGCCCCTAAGATAGTTAGAAGTTGACAACATTTCAATACATAGATATGCAATAGGCTGTGAAAAAATATAGTTCATAACTGAAATATCATGAGTGCTTATGGAAGTCAAGTATTGATAGGCTCTCATCAACTGGTGGCTCTTCAACTCGCACCAAGTTAACCCGTGTAGGATCAACCAGCCATACAGGTAATTAGTTTGTGCCTTCATTTATTTTGTTTTATTTATTTTTGCACATTGAGCATTTTTTAGGTTATCAAAAATCAATCACACAATGTAAACCTCTGAACCAACTGAAATCATATATGAGTCATTCATGCAAAAGAAAGAAACACCAAGGTATTCCACACAAAGATCACTCAATTAGAAAAAAGATTGATAAAAATTATGTAGACAACCTAGCAACAGTAGAGAGACATTATATAAACTATAAAGTGAAAGAATCTATTTAAAGCAAGATATGCCTCCCCTAGATTTCAATACAACTAGTTGAGGCGCAAAGAGATGTTCTTTATTAGCATGACTAAAAGAATAAGACAAGGAATAAAAAGAGGCTTTACTTCTTTGATCTTCCTATTGATCGACTTGGCAAATGATGGAATTTTCCAACGTCTTGGAGGTTTTCCTAAACGCAAAATGCGCCTTTGAATGGCCATTTTGGTCCCAGATCTGACCCAGGGATCAAGAACTCCTTCCTCAGCAACAATTAGGCTCTCATCCAGACAACCTATATGCTCCAAATCGATGGACATTCTTAGGGTCCAATATCCCCGCCGTCCATCAAAGTAAAATCTACTAAGAAGCAGCTTTAGAAGCCTTATGGCATCAGTGTACCTTGATGGCACAGAAACAGAAAAAAGAAGAGAGCCTTTTAAAATATTTCAAGCTGGCATAAACTTTTATGACTTGTACATCCGGATTAACATTCTATTTGGAGACAGAAATCAGATACTTGATCAGCATCAAAACAAATAGTTGCCTCACCTACGCTCTCGTTCATAAAAAGAAACGCCTAAGGTCAAGACTTTTGAGTGGACCCATGGAGCTGAGAAACATGATAAAAATGAAGTTTCATTTCCACCAGAGAAAGCAAAAATCTGGCAAGCAGATGTTTCAATGCATTTTATAGCCATATCCATGTGGTTGTCATCAAGTGACTCATCAATTATTTGTGCCACTTCAATAGCCTACAGAAAGGACACGTCAAAAACCGAGAACCAAGATTTTAATTTTTAAATTTTGGCTCATACGTCAATTACTGACCTTTTCATAAGCAATTAATTCATCTTGACTTGAAAAAAGAGGTTTGGAGACTTTGCAAGCATAAGATGGGTACTTGACTAACCTGAGATCAACTAGCAAGAAGGATGAAAGGTCTTGCTCTCCATTGAGAAAGAAAAGACGCTACAAGGAAAAAAAGTGACAATTGATAACAGCTTACATTACAGCACCACTATATAGTAGCAAAAGAATATATAGGAATAATAAGTTTCTTACCTGTACCCGCCACAAAAGAAACTCAACAGCAGAAGAAACTTTTACGCATGTCTTTGTTTTAGCATAAATACTGCTCATTAAAGATGGGCTGTGCATAAAACAATATGAATTAGAGTGTACATAGGAAGTCAGCTATCAAGCAAAGTCTCAGGAATCATCACTTGAGGAGAGAGCGTAGAGAGAACTGAACCCCCCATACCATGATCCATCCGCGTAAGCAGCAGACATCCACTCAATATAATCTTTCTTTTTGGACATTGGATGCTTTTCTGAAGCTTCAGAATTTATAATGAAAAATAACAAAAATGCATCAGAGTCAATCAACCACCTGAGAAGACAAAACTCTCTTATTTTGAATACATCATCACTCTTCCATATAATTATAAGAATAGAATACAAAGAAAAATATAAAAAGTTGTCAATATCGGTTCAAAATTTCACTCGATCATAAACTGATGATTTAGGAAGAAGGTTTTAACATTTAACATCATATGAAAATAGTCATTTGAGAAGGATTACACTCGTGCATACCACATCAAAATTTGTTCTAAACATCACATGATATGTCATTAAGTAAAACTCATTAAAATTTGTAATTTTAGTGTTAGACCCGTAACTGTCCACACAGAAAAACTTCAACTGTGCAGTCATCAGAAGCCTACCATTTAATATAGGAGAGATACTAGGGCAATACCCACGTTCAAGAGGTGCCATCTATACTGTCCACAATCAGGACACCCATACTCTCCACAATCAGGAAAAAAGCAAATATATTACGAGACAAGATGATTCCAAATCTAGAAAGGAACTGATGGTCTTTTTGATCATGCTCACATTTGACTCCAGTCTAATATGGAATATCATCTTTGTAGTGCTGACGAAAGATCAAGCTTCATTAAATTGCTCGATATAGTCAGCATCATGAAAAAGGTTTGCAATCCAACCACAAAAATCTAGTTATTACTAACGCAAAGCAACTGTATGATACATCAGCATATATTAGCATTAAGAGAAGCTTGGGATTCTCAGTCCTTCAACTGTAAAAAATCATTGCAGTGGGATAGAAAAGATACAGACCTTCAATGGAGCAATATTCGACATTTCACGTAGCTCAGAGGCAGTGAGTACACCCAATACCTCTTCAATTTCGTTCCTGTAAGGCTCTCTTGTAGGTTCAAATGAATGCAGATAACCTGATTCTGCCGAAACCAAAGAAATATTTGTCTCAGCGTCTATTATTTTGAATAAAAAATACATAACAATGACCAATGAGCATTCTTTTACCACACAACTTCTCTGCTGCTTCCTGACAATTGGATATTTCAGGGTAAGAAATGTTAAAAATCCGAAACCAGGGACCTAGAACATCCAATACATCTTTCATTATCTTGCAGAACTATCAAGAGTTATCCCATAAAATTAATACTAAAAAAGAAACCTTTTCTTGAATAAAGACGTATAAATAGTCTCTGACTATCATCTGACAAAGATACAAAAGAACCTGGCAAGACAAATAAAAATTCTTTAATTTATGAATACTGGCACAGGAGAAATACACAAGTATTTAATGTCATACCAAGAAATGATCTTTCTTCTTTTTGTAAAAAGATGACTGTGGTTTTTCAAAACTTCATTAATAAGAAAACAGAAATTCTGCTGATACTTTGTCCGCGTTGGTGGGAATATCTTGGCACTTTCAACTACTTCAAGAACACTTCGCCAGAGGCATTCAAACTCTCGAATGTCACTAGAATTCATTTCATTGATGACAGATGTCTCTTGACATTTCAGTTCAATATGGATAGCATCAACGGGTGTCTTTGGAAGAGAAGTTATAGCACCCTGGGATGGCAAAGATGACATAGGTCAAACATAATTTAATTTCAAAAGATTCAGGTAAGGAAACAATGTGAAATGAGTTTAGTACAGGAAGAAACCTCGAATCTCAAGCAGTATTTTGACATCAGCGAAGAAATGAATTTAGCCAATTCGCGGGGGATGTACCCAAGCATCTCCCCCTTATCGATTGAAATAACCTGAGATATCAAGGAAATAAAAGGACTTCAGTGGTTTACCTAATGAGTGTGATATGTTCTCCTCATTGGACTGAATGGAGAATTACCTTTACAGCATTCGCATCCTTGGGATTTCCAGGCTCCCTAATGATTGCTATATGTTCCCCTTGATGAACTTCCACTCCATCAGTAAACTTCCGTCCAACAATGAATGTTTCCAAAGGGCATAAAGGAAATTCAAGAGTATCACAAGAAGTATTAACCTTCCCACTTCCATTAGCATGGACCGCATCCGCAAAATCAAGAGTATCAGCTTTTGCATGATTTTCAGCTGAAATGTAAGCCTCAAAAGAACTCCCTTCTTGAACACGAAATAAGTCTACATCGTCCTCTAAATTAGCAATGGCAAGAAATTCCTGCCGTTCACCACCTGTATCTGACACTGGCAGCTTATCGTGACTTTCCCGCACTCTCATGGATTTTAATTGCACCAAACCAGCTGAGCAAGTTCCATTCCTTGATTCGGGCATAAATTTAAACTGAAGCAAGGTTCTTTGAGTCAATTTCCGCTTTTTACCGCGAGCAAGACATACATCTGAAACCAATGTTAACAACCACCCCCATTAAAATTAAGCAGACATCATAGATACAACATTTTCTCTGTACTAATTCTTTTATTAGGTATGATTAAGGTTGTTTCTTTTACCACACAGGAGGTGTTAGTGCAGAACAAATACATTATAACTGTTTAGCAAAGCCGTGTTTCACAAATACGAAGTAGCGTAGTCAATAGCAGACATATAAGCAATCAGGCATCGCATAATCATAATCTAATCTCAATCACGGGAAAAAAAGCTTGAAAATCGAGAAATGTTAGAAAAAATAACTAGATAAAAACCGCCCATTAAACTCAAAATCAAACACGATCAATTTCGTCACCCCCAAAATTGCCTCTCGAGCCAAATATCCATCATCCGAATCGGGGGGAGCTCGAGGGAACATTATTGAGTAACAAAACAATTGCATTTGAATTAAACAGAATCAGACAGCAATCGGTTCTAGCGATTGAAATTCGCACCAAGATTGGAATCAGCCACGCATCCGATAAAAGATCCAAACTTGAACTACAAGAAAACGAACAACAAAAACTAAACCAAATTCGTACCCAGATGGGCATTAACCATGTAATCAGAGCCGCGCACATCCTTCCCACAAACGGGGCAAGCCACCCAATCCAGATCCACCGAACCGCACCCGGCACCCGACGACTTTCCACCGAAGGCATCGGACGCCGGCGGCGATGGAACCGTCGTCGTCGGCGGCGGCGGCGGAGGAAGAGAGAGGTTGCGGCGTCGCTTGCCGATGAGCCGGACCAAGCTTTCTCTTCCCCTCAACATTTTTCCGGCGGAGCCAGCTCTCACACCATCGCCGCCGCCGCCGCCGCCGCCGCGGGATCGAAGTCAATGTTGATCGTCGCTCATTTTCCCGCCAAACCAATGGTTCTACCAACGAGTCCCGCTGGGACCGTGGGACGCCTAATTTTGAATGTTATCATTTGTGTGCATAATTTTTTATTTTTATTTTAAAAAAAGGTTTTGTTTTCTTGTAAGTGGTAATAATAATTCAAAAAATTACTTTTGATTCAAATCAAATACAAAAAATACTTTACATGTTCGTACCTTAGCTCAAAAAATAATGCTCTTCTTCTCCTCTGTTCATATCATCAAACACAATTTGTCATTCACTCAGCTGATAATTTTGTACACAACAAATAGTTAATTCTACCTCAATATAAATTATTTAAAACCTATGAAAATTTTAAAATATTAATTGTCCTAAAAATATTTATATCTATTGCATTTTATGCTCAAGTAAAAATATAAAAATAAACATAATACTGGACCTAAAATGTCATGCTTGATTCTACTGGTTAGGGTCTCCACCAGCCCTGGCCTTGTTAAGTTTATTTTTAATTTAATGATATCCAATGGAATGAATGCTAGAATTTTTAAATTAATAATTCAGCTTGAATTTTAATGCAACATATATAAGCTACTTGTTATAATTATAAAATATTTTATAAAGTATATACATTTTCTATAAATTAGGAAATGACCATCATAAAAACTTTTAGTTTAAAATTACTTTTATCGGATTGTGTGACTAACCAGGTTTGACCATCGTTGGTGAGACTTGGTTGTCCTCTGGCCAGATCCATCATGCGGTAGCCAGACCTAATCGTTAGTGGCTAGATCCAACTGTGACATAAACTTTTTTTTTAAAGGTGTGGCCGGATTTGGCCTTTGCCGACCAGATCAAACTTTTAGGGTAAAAAATTTCTACCCAGACTCTAGCAATTAGGATTATATATATATATATATATATATATATATATATATATATATTAAAAATTAAGTTTTTAACTTGAAAAATTTTTAGCTGCACTCTTTCTTTTATTTCATGCGATAAAATTTCCCCATACACTCTCTTATAAGATAATTATGATTATTCTATACTTTATTGGATATTATTATACATAATTTGTATTTCAAAAAATTAGCTAAATAATATTTTATAAAAGTTATTAAATATTGTTACTTTTAATAAAGTTGACTACTTTTCATATCATTTAAAGCAATTCAATTTCAACCAAATAGATTTAGAATGAAAACTAGTTTTGTATTAATTACAATTGAAAAATAACATCGAAATCGAATGAAAATATAACACTAAGTTGAGGTGGATTCAACAGGTCACATTGTTTGAATTTTTTTATATCATATAATATACAAATTGTGTTGCCTTCAATTACTGTGCATTAAGATTCAAAAGTGATATACATTGCGATTGATTTACGATATATGTAAAATTGTCCAATTTTAAATCCGAAACCTAACTGACCTAAATTTTTGTGAATTCACTTCCTATGTATCCAAGACAAAGATGAAGGGTGAAAACCCAACCTCGCTATGTTATTGTAACACCCCAAATCCGGATCACGCTCGTGAACCAAATTGGTATGTTATAGGCCCCGGTTAGGTCGGCTAACCCGAACCTAACTTATACAGATCCAATCTCTGCATCTTAAGATGAAGATACAAATCTCAATGCATGGATGAATGCACAAACTCTAACATGATACTACATGAATGACATGCAAATCAAAGTACACACCAAGACAATCCGGATAAAAATCAATAAAAACTTTGAAATATAATGGACAGAGTTTCCCCTAAAAATACAATTAGGGGTCACCCTGTCAAATATACATATGCAAATATAAATATAACCATATATCAAACAATTTCATTCATACAAAATACAAAATCTAACATGTTGAAATTGAAACTTGGGTCTCAACCCACTACGCTTTCATTTCGCAATCTATTCGTGTTCACATCATCTCATCATCTCTTAGCACTTAATTACGTCATATCATCATATCATAAGCATTTAATCACATCATATCATGTCTCAGCATTTCACGTCATTCTCAAGATAATATCATAACAAAAACATTACTTACTCTATCGACTAACATGTGTGCAACAACATCCTTGCTCCTTCGTCTAAGCTGGCTCCTCCAACTCGTAATTATTACCTACATATAGTATAAAAACACGTTAGTAACAAGTGTTACTGGTCCGGGAAATAAAACAACTATAACAAGCTGGCTATGAGAGCAAACTCTCATATGAAAAAAACATCATATACTCCACGTGAACACTCTGAAGGGCACTACCGAGGAGCCACTGGGCTGCAGACCCGGTAGCATCCCGAACTTACTGATCTGCTGCTACTGATGTCGCTCTCGACATTTTCTTACTTCATTTTCTGGTCTCAAATCCTAAACCCTCTCCTTACCTCCATATTTCTCCTGGCCTTGAACACGAAGGCCGAGTACTCTCAGGTAGTCACCTTTAGTACCCTTTGAACCACAAGTCCGGACATGCGCTGTACTAAATAGTACCCGTAAACCTCCACGTTCTCCGGCTGTGAGGAACTCAAACGCAGAGTTGTCAGGATCCCTCGGGAATGGAACAGTCCGCTGGCACTAATCTAGAGCCCGCTTTGACTGTCACGGCATCCGCTCATGGTACGTGCAGTCGGTTTCTCCATCTCTCGTCTCACTAAAAACGCGTAAAACTACATATATATGTAGGGCTGGGTAGGGATTTATATAATAGGCCCGAAGGCAACTTGTGGTGGATCCTGTTTTCAAAATCATCCTCGAGGGATCTCATCCTCGAGGGGTTATTAATCCGGAAAACTGTTCGGTTAAATGGCCCGAGTTAAGTGGGATCCGATAAAATGCCACTTAACCTGTCCTGCAGATAATAAAATAAACATACAATAGAAGAGCGTAAAACAGAGACGAGTCCTAAACGGACCTAGTAGAAGCTCCAAGCGTGTCATCGCGCCTATGCGGCGAGCTCCTACTCCGTACCTACACATCAAAACTAAATACTAACGCCCGCTAACTAAATAATGCATCAAACTCAACATGACCAATACACACTCACAATACAACTAACATCAATAAACAATCAAATAATCATAAGTATGAAAGAAATTCTAACTCCTATTCATACCAATCTTATCGTGTTTTTCTAAGTTATGGCGTAATCACTTATCATGCTCTCATTAGATCACTTACTCTTCACTCACTCTTAATCTCATCATGCAACTCATCGTTCCATCTATAATTAAGCATTAATCACATCAATAAATCAACCCTAGCATGTAGTGCTAACAATAATCAAGTTTAAATTATAAATTCAGAGGTAATTATACCTCACGTCGTCGGCAATCGATGACGGCTAGGGTTCCGTCGGACATCTCGGAGCTCGAATTTGGCGCTCACCGGCATCCAACGTTCGATCGGGATCGACTAGATGAACTCCTCGGAAGATCCGGTGAATTCCAGCGAATCCGATTTTCCGGCTGTTTCCGGCGGTTTTCCGGAAGGTTTCAGTAGTTTTCCGGCAACTTCCGGCGGTTTTCCGACGACAGTCACCGGCGGCGTCTACTAGCCGGAAAGTGGTCATATTGGGTACCATTGGAACCGGCTCAGCGAGCCCGACACATCCACGACGTCGACGTGGTCGGCCGAGGCGGTGGCTCACCGAAAAATGGCTAAAACAGAAGCTGGCCGTGGTGGTGTGGAGATCCGGCCGGGATGGGCGGCGCTGGCCTCCGTTCCGGTCGGGGAAGGTTGCTAGGGGGTTGAGGGTGTCGAGGCGACCACCTGATCGTGGCGGCGACGGTTGCCAATGGTGGAATTGGCGACGCGACCAAAATGTAGCCGCGGTGATTCCGGCGTCACGGCGGCGTGGCAGCGGCTGGGGCAGGTCGGGGTGGCACGATAACACTGCGACATGGGCCTGGTGGCGACGATCGGCAGAAGGCCGACGTCGACGGCGATAAAGAAAAGGTGGTGGCGCGGCTAGGGTTTGGATGGGGAAGGAGGAAGAAAGGTCAGGGAAGTGAGAAAAGCAACTGGGTGGCAATATCGTAAATATTACTTGATTGGTGTCCGGCTCGAGTCAAGAATAATAACTAAGGCGTATTAAATCCTAAAAATCGGAAAAATCTCATAAAATCAATCAAACACCACAACATTATAATGATATGCTCTATGACTACAACCCACCCAAACTGCTCGTAACGCGTCCTAACGCGATAAACGGCCTAAAACTAATTCTACGATCCACTATATATAAAAATAAAAAAATGACGGCATACTTTCATATATTCTGATAACTCATTCTGTTCTGTTGTGTTCATGACGTTATTATCATATACTTGGGTACGGATGACTCTCATAGCTCATACACGCAACTGGCGTCGGCTCACTACACGTGTTCTGAAATTGACTCGACTCAAAATAACAGTCAAACCGACCGGTTCTGAATATAAAACCCTAACTCGAATCGTGGGTTTTACAATTATACATAAATAAACGCTACTAAATAATTCTAAGCTTTGTTAGGATTGGTCAAAGCTCTATTAAATTTAATTCATTTAATGTTCGATTTAATAAAAGTTTGATTCATAGTCTAAACTAATATTTTTTATATTGGATATTGGTATTGTGTTGAACAATGAGGGAGACGACATAGCAAGGATATGTCGGAGATATCCGAAATTTTTCTAAAAGTGCTTTAACTATTTTTTTTCATAACAAAATTAACAATAACGAATGATGTAGAAGGAAAAGAAGAATTTAAGTTAAATAAATACAATAACATATATATCATGTATTAAATTATACGTGGGTCATTCAAATAGTATATCATACTATGATATAAATGATAAAATATGAATTCAAAACAATGAATATATATAATAATGTGAAATATTATGCATACAAGTAAGAGAGATGTCAACACACGTTTCAAGATCATCACCGTAAAGAATTTGTATAATTTTATTAATAAAAAATCATTTTGTTTAAATATTATGTCGAATGCCTCCTTTGAGTGAGATGTCACAAATATATTGCCAATATATTTAAAATTAAGATAATATAAATATCGTCCTTCAATATATACTCGATAATTTAATAATATACATATGTCAGGAGACATTGAGATGCACTCAATCGAAGCAAGATTACGCTTGTACTATTTTGACTCGGCTTGATTTAAATCTCAATATTTTGTATAAAAAACTATAGTATAAAAGGATAAAATATAAAATACGAAGATAATTATAATATAAAATTTTGATGGTTCATGGAATATTATGACAAATAAATTTGATTTTTCGACCACACTCGTTGGCCCATACCCGCTTACCGGGACCCGTTTACAAAGTAGCATAAAAGCGAGTCGATGCTCTTTCACATCTTCAGGGTCGGAAAACCTCAACCTAATCGGCGAGATATGGCGGCGGCGGCGGCGGCGGCGGGGGCCGGCCCATCGGTGGTGCCGCGGAACCGCACGGCGGGGCGCAACGCCGGGGTAGACGACGACGGGCTGACGTTCGAGACGAGCCCTGGGGTGGAGGCGGTGTCGAGCTTCGACCAGATGGGGATCCGGGATGACCTGCTGCGGGGGATCTACGCGTACGGGTTCGAGAAGCCGTCGGCCATCCAGCAGCGCGCTGTCATGCCCATCATCAATGGCCGCGACGTCATCGCGCAGGCCCAGTCCGGGACGGGGAAGACCTCCATGATTGCCCTCACCGTTTGTCAGATGGTCGACACCTCCACCAGAGAGTAAGATCGTGTTCTCTTTTTCTTTCTTTCTTTTTTTTTGCCTGTGCAATTTGTTTTTTTTGGTAGTTTGGTAAAGACAACAGGTTGTCACGTTCATCAATTAATTATATTTGAAGCGTTTTCGATTTTGAGTGGTGAATAGACGATTATGTGGTGCCGAATATACCAAATGCGCGAATGATGATTGAAATTTTTGCTTCTGTTAGGATTTTGTTATCATAATCTGTCAAATCTATGAGAAAGTGAAGAAAGGAATGTTGTAATTGTGTCTTGAGAATAGAAGAGAGTGATACCTGATTCTACTCGGTGTAGGGATGTTAAAATGGATGATAATCGATCAGTTATACAAGGGAGGGGAATCCAGAGAGGAAGAAAGGGGAAAAAAATAATGAATTTTCACTCTCAAAGACGACCTTCAGTTAAAGCAAGTGTAATATTTAGACCTAGAGACAGCTCTAACCGGTTACAAAATTTGTAATTTTCTACCTAATACCGCAGTAAAGTGGTAATAAAAGGGTTGGATACATAGCTGTGACACCTGGTCCTGTATTTCATTTGATTCCACTGCTGAACAGGTATGGCCTACAATTACTGCTGCAAAACAAGCATTTTGTATAATTGTCATGCTAGGAGACTGAATTGTGATAATATGATAATAAGTTGAACACATGGTTTTGCTTGAATTTATATTTTTGTAAGTTTTTTATTTTGGCTTTATGTGTTCAATGTTTGCGTTTTGAAGAAGGCATAGCATATGTGTAAGCTGCTGTCTGCATTTAGTGTAATTTAAATTTTGTTATCCTACTTTGACAATTGTCACCACTTTTCCTTTATTTACATTCGGAATATGTATTTATTCGTTGTATCAGGGTTCAGGCATTAATCTTGTCACCTACTAGAGAACTTGCTTCACAGACTGAAAAAGTGATATTGACCATTGGTGACTATATTAATGTGCAAGCTCATGCATGCATTGGAGGCAAGAGTATAGGAGAGGATATACGAAAGTTGGAATACGGTGTTCATGTTGTGTCAGGAACTCCGGGCAGAGTTTGCGACATGATAAAGAGACGGACTTTGCGTACCAGAGCTATTAAATTACTTGTCCTTGTGAGCACTTATTTTCTGTAATGCTTTGTTTTCGTTCATTTCTGCTGACTTAGTAAGACAGTACCATTGATGGAAATTACTAATGAATATAAGTATGGAAGTACCAGCAGTACCATTTTTTTGTTGATAACTACATCAGAGTCTGTGACCATGATGATAGGGATGATATAAAGAGAAACATCGACAACAGGATGTTGGATTTTCAACTTGTTTATTACTCAATTGTTGGTTACTGTGAGTCTTACTTTTATTATTGATATTCGAACAGGATGAATCTGATGAGATGTTGAGTAGGGGATTTAAGGACCAGATTTATGATGTTTATCGGTATCTTCCACCAGAACTCCAGGTTTGTTACTTCACTGTTGACCTTGGAATGATACAGGTTGCCTTCTACCCAGTTGGTGTGGTTTAGTATGTTACTGAAGTAGGTCTATCTGGACAAATATAAAATAATTTCGAGCCTAATTTGTCATTTTGGCATTATCAAAAACTTTTGCATTTAGAGGTTTGCATTTTAAGCAAATTTATGATCGTATGAAGTGGATTGCTTTTACAGGTGGTGCTTATATCTGCCACGTTGCCTCATGAGATATTAGAGATGACAAACAAGTTTATGACAGATCCTGTCAGAATACTGGTCAAACGTGATGAATTGACTTTGGAGGTGGGTTTAATCACATGTGCATGTATTTCAGATTGGACAGAATTTAAAAGAAACAAAGAGTTTGATTCTGTGACAATGTTTTATTTGATGTCATTTTCTTTTTGCAATTGGCAGGGCATCAAGCAGTTTTTTGTTGCTGTTGAACGAGAAGAATGGAAATTTGATACTTTGTGTGATTTGTATGATACTTTGACCATTACCCAGGCTGTCATTTTCTGCAATACAAAGAGGAAGGTAGACTTCAGTTTGATCTTACAAATTATTCAATTATTACCTATTACGAATAAATCATTGTAGTGTTAATCATTAAGCATTTAAAAAAGAAAATTTCCTGTGCATCTACATGATTATTATGGTGAATTGTTTTGTTTGTACAGGTTGATTGGTTGACAGAAAAAATGCGTAGCAATAATTTCACAGTTTCATCAATGCATGGTGATATGCCACAAAAGGAACGTGATGCAATTATGGGAGAGTTCAGATCGGGAACAACTCGTGTTCTTATTACAACTGATGTCTGGGCTCGTGGGATTGACGTTCAGCAGGTACATACTCTACTGTAGTCTTGTATACATGAGGTACAACTCATATAACTTATATAAGCTACAATTTCTATTTTGAGCAATTTAGTGGGGTCTCACTATTCAAAATTTGTATAGATAAATTTGAAAATAAACAATTAGTGTACTTAAAGATTTTCAAATCAATCGAATACTTTTAACTCTTTCATCTTGATTATCAAATTAATTGTAATAAAAATTAATTTTTAAATATCTTTAAACTAATGCATTTTTAAAAATCTATAAATAGGTCATATTGATGGAAAACAAAATAGAAATTTATTAATCTCATGCTCATCTATTTTATTTTTCATACATATATAAGCCTTATTATGGGAGACATACTAACAAAGGTTCAAATTATAGGTGTAGCTCATATAAGCTATATGAGTTGTAGTCAGCCTTAATTTTTCCCTCTATCATATTATGTGGGGTGAGGTGAATAATTTATGCTTTGTATAGATTATGGTTGCGAAAAAACAAACAACCATCACCTATCTCATTCCCTCTAGTGTATGCTTGTCCAACCATGAGTGCATAAGGCAACAGTAAGATTGTTGCACTGTTAAGTGAAACCCATTTTAATCCTCTTGAGTACCATGGTGATTGTTGTTTCTCTTGCTCATAAGGGAGGGCAGGAAGAGTTTGTGGCGGAGTTATCTACAATATTTAATTCTTAGATTTTGTTGAAGTATATAAGCAAGACTAGTTGTGGAGCAAAGAAACAAGGTTTGTGGCCAGCAATTCAGGATTAGTGTCAAAACTTTATAAGATTATCTGCAAGCGAATAGATGATTTGGATATATGATTATTTTATGTGTTTAGCATTATCTCCATTTTCAGTGATAATTTTGGCTGTTTCTATCAGGTTTCTCTTGTTATTAATTATGACCTTCCAAACAATCGAGAGCTCTACATCCACCGGATAGGTCGTTCTGGCCGGTTTGGTCGTAAGGTATATTTGTGGCACAATTGTGATTCATTCCTCTTCCTTTCATACATCTTTGTTTATTGTTAAGCTATGATTTATTTGCTCTCGGGCTTATGCTGTTGCTAGTTTTTCCTTAGTGGTATTGTACTTGTGCTTTAATGAAAATGCCCCCTTTTTAGTCCAGATAGCCTAGTCATGCCTCTCAACATATATATGTCTATTGTATATCTTGATAGATTTTCTAATATAAATGATGAAAAACTTAATCACAGCTCTGAAAGCATTGTATCAGGTTACCTTTTGAAATTTTCTACACGTTCAGCAAAAATGATTGATATGGTTGCATGGAGTCCTGTCAATTTTGGATATTTGAAATGGCATTATATGTTTTTCCCTGAATTGTACACTGTGGTACTTTATAGATTTTATTACACAATGTTATGTAGGTATATGAGTTTGCTTTGTTTTCTCCAGGGTGTTGCTATAAACTTTGTGCGAAGTGACGACATCAGGATTTTAAGAGATATTGAGCAATATTATAGTACTCAGATTGACGAGATGCCAATGAATGTGGCTGATTTGATTTGAAGCTTGAGGAAAGGCGGGAAAGTGAGACGCTTGTATTTGCTTGTGTTAAGTGACTGATTTGTGTCGCAAAGATTTGTACAGAGGAAAATTGGGCTATCGTTTATATGTTAGGCTTTGGAGTGAAAATGCGTTCAGATATTCAAGAGATGGCACAGGTTATTGTTTTGCATGACATTAGTGTGAATTTTGGGCCTTTACCTATATTTTGGAAATGACTTTAAAATACTGCCTAACACCTTTGGAGGTTGTACAATATGGTGATGATGATGTAGCACTTGATTAGAAGTTGCATGATAACACGTTTGGAGTTTTTGACTTAAAATGGGAGATGCTAGTTCTGAAATTTTGACTTGAATATATTTTCTGACACAGCTGTTAATTTGGGGTTTATAGAAAAGATAGATGTCTTATAAACATTTTGACTTTGCTTTGCAGGCAATAAGATTGTTCTGTATAGTTTCAACGCTTATTTAATTGCTTGAAAAACTGTGGTCAGTCAAAAATATTATACTAGCAGTTGGCATTTAGCATCCTTTCATAATGGAGGTTTGATTTTTTGAAATAGTGGATACCTTTATAAGTCTATACTGCTTATTGGTTCTTGCATTAGGTCATAAAATTTGTTTTCTTACAAGTATGCATCTTTGATTGCAAAATGTTACTTTCAATTTTCAATTTGATTTGACGGGGATAAGGTGGGTATCCCAACTTTGAATGAGATGCAATGAAGTTTTATTTCGTAAAAAGTTATTTCAAGTTGCAAGGAGTGTAGGTTTCCCTTTCATAATTCCGAAGTTTGCTTTTTGTCGGCTGAAAAAATTGGATTAAGCTCAAATTTGTCCAGTATAGAGAAGAAACTGCATGGACGATTGTCCTTGCTTCTTGTTTTTGTCAAAGCAATGGAATTGCATTCATTGTTTAAAAGTCAATCACTGATTGTTGAGTACTGCTTGAGACAAGTCACAGTTGATCATATAATCTTGGATGATAGTTTTTGTTGAGGTTTATTTTTCTTCGTCTGCCACGATCTCTTACAAAACATTTGATTGTCCATTTGAAGCCTTCCAAGTTCAAACGCGATAGATTTTGGAGGCCGGATGGTAATGTTCTACATATGTGTCGACGTTGTGGTAAGCGTCTTTGATCCACAATGACAATGATTCCTTCTACGGTGTCTTATCTTAATAGTGTCATTTGTAATAATTATTTCGATTACTTTTTCGATATTAGGTCAAAGAATAAGAAAATACTAAATTATAACGCTTTTTAGAAATAATTTATCATATTTTTTTGGTAATAGTACAATGGACGTTCTAAGGCATAAAAGAAGATGGTATATTCTGGCAAATCCTGCAAAAATGAATCCAAAGATTGAGGTCCATGAAGCGAAGAGCACAAGAAAATTCCCCTAAAAAATGTCAAGGATCAACACTTGGAGACAAATTCGACGCAAATTGACATCCAAAAATTAAAATATTTTACTAAAAGAAAAAGTTTATATAGAAGGAAAAAGCAAATCAATCTATTTGGTTACAAAGACAATCCATATAGATATATTTTTAAAAAACTCTCTTAACGTGATTAGTAATCAGTCCACCTCTTATAGAAAAAAAACTTAAATAAAAATATTTAATAACATGACGATCAATTTATACAAAACTTCTAACACTTGACAAATAGCCAAATCCGGTTGGGGGCAAGCAGATTTTTCCTCCCCAAATCTAACTACCATTAGTCAAATCTGATCGGAGGCGGCCAGATTGGGCAAGAGGCAGTCAGGTTGGATCCGGTGAGAGGCAGTCAAGTTAAGCTAGTGGTGGTCGGGCTAAATATGGTCGGAGGCAATCAGGTCAGACTGCCCAGCACCAGAATTTGGTTACCCTCATCCAGATCTAGCCGCGCGGCCGCCCACCTCCCAAAGCATTGTACGGTTTTCTCACCACAGCAAATTAACCGATTGGTTTGTCTCCATGGTAACGGTGTCCATCACCCCTTCTTAACCACCGTCATGTGCTCCAACTAAAATGTAAATAATATTGACATGCACAGGACCTGATCGGTTTGGTTTTATGTCAATTTGGTTAAAACCAAACCGAATCACTTACTAATTCAGTGAATTGAAGTACTTTAGTTAACTGAACAAAAAATTAAATTATAATTAATAATTAAGTATTTCAAAATTAATTAATTTGATTTGGTTTGATTTTAATCGAATTTCAACCAAACTAACCAAAATAATAAATGATGTTTTCTATCATTGATAGAGTTTATTCTTTAATATTTGCTCTAATTATTTTAAGGTTTTTTATGAAATAAAAAATTATTAGTACACATTTGAAAGTTAATTATAAATTTATCACAAAAAAATTAAATAAATAATATTCTAATTTGGGACACCATATAATAAGTACATAATATGCTATATATTAAACTTTAATTTCATATACATATATAAATAAATTATTTTTAATAAATTAAATTAAAATAATGATTTTATAATTTTTTTATGTCATGCAAGGGAACATGTATAATGAAAAAAAAGTGAAACCGATGCAAATAAAATTATTTCCATCTTTTAGTGTTTTTAGTTTGATTAGTTTGAATCGAAAACTGACTGAACTAAAATTTAATTAATTTTTACTTTCAACCATTATCAAATCTAAGGAACGGAATGAGTTTGACTTTGAAGACTGGGTCAACCAAACAGCGTCACGCCACGTGGAGTAGAGCCAGTGAGACCGTCGTGCCATAACAGCATTTGTCGTTTTTCGTTAACATTCGAGTGAACCGAGTTTGAGAGAACTCCAACAAGCCCAAATATTCGAGCGAGCCCAAAACTCCACCCGACAGCAGGCCTCCACCGTCGGCGTTGACCTCTGAATCCCTGACTGCCGTCTCCGATCGATCGGAGCCACTCCGGTGAGGGATCCACCATCCTTAAGTTAATTCCTTTGCGCCTTACATATGATTGTTTGATTCCTTTTGTTTCACAAATCCTAACACTTTTTCCTCGTCGTGTTTTTTCTTGTGTGTATTTTTTTAATTTAATTTATGGATTTCGCTGCATCTTGTTTATCTGATTGTCTTAATTTGAGTTTATTGGAATATGCTTTTTGTTGTCTCATGCAATTTTCTGGTTTTATGAATGATGGTCATGAGCTCTGTCGTCTTAGCTTGCTCTTGAGGTATAGTTGGTGTGCGATGTGTGTATGGATCATTTTATATGCAGTAGCGTGCGAAAAACGACGAGGTGGTGATAAAAATTGCGTGTTCTGATTGTAGAATTGATGCGGCTTAATGATCTAGTTGATATGTTCTTTTTGGTAACTGTTGGGTATTATTAAGTCAGTATGTTTCCTTTGAAACTTATTATCTTTTGGTTTTGAAAACGTTCAAGTCGGGAATGAGTTTGTACCTGTCTACAGAAATTGAATTTCAATATTTGTTGAATTAACATGACTCAAATGATATTACCAGACGTTGAGATAACGAATGGGTTTAATATTTTGTGATATGTTGTTTTTAGTAGCCATTGGATACTGAAGCAGTATATTTACTTTTTAACTATGAAGATTTTTTTGGTCTTAATAACTTCAACTCAATGATAATTTTATACCTATTTCTAACGACTGGGTTTCATTTAGTTGTAGAATTTATATGACAGGAAGATCTAGTTGGCATGTTGTTTTTACTTCTTATCCAGAATTTACACATGTTCATCGACTAAGATTATATTTTTAAGTTAATAAACAGTATATTTGTCCTCAAAATTTAGATCTTTTTGTCCTAATTACATGTAATTTTAGGGATAAGTTTGTGCCTACTTCTTGGCGTTGATTTTCCTTACCTGTTTGAATTTCGTCACTTGTTTTTTGGCGCATGAAGTTTACCCAATCTAACTTGCATACTTGACGGGAGGTGAAAATAGCTTGAGCATTCTTTGATCAAAAAATGAATTACTGATTGTTGGATGCTATGTCTCATTAGGACCATATAGGTTGCGACCATCTATGGCGGCCTTGCCCCTGGCCACTGCCGAAGCCTGTGATGCAAATGCTCACTTAATTTCAAATGGGGAGCTCAGAGCATTGCAACCAATTTTTCAAATATATGGTCGACGTAAAACCTTCTCTGGACCGATAGTTACTTTGAAGGTCTTTGAGGACAATGTCCTGGTGCGGGATTTTCTAGAGGAGAAAGGCCACGGCCGAGTTCTGGTTGTGGATGGCGGTGGTAGCCTGAGATGTGCAATACTGGGTGGCAACCCAGTTCAGCAGGCTCAAAACAATGGATGGGCAGGTATAGTGGTGAATGGTTGCATAAGGGATGTGGATGAGATCAACGAGTGTGACATTGGAGTCAGAGCTTTGGGCTCTCATCCTTTCAAGGCTAACAAGAAGGGATTTGGAGAGAAGCATGCTCCTATACACATTGCAGGGACTCGGATTGGTGATGGGGAGTGGCTTTATGCTGATGCAGACGGCATATTGATTTCACGTTCAGAATTGTCAGTTTAAGCTCCATACCCCTCTTGTGCTAGTACTTACTATTACAACGATGGAAGTAGCTGTTTTCGGATAAAGAAAACGTGTCAAAGTCACGCCCTGGATTATTATCTGGCTTTTATAACCTAAACATCTCTTGAGGTATTACTTATCACGATCCCAGTAATTCTATTGCACTTTGTCGCTCTGGACCCTTAGCCATTGCTTGCGTGTGTATTAATGGCAGATTTATGATAATGAGAACGTTTAGCTTCTCATACTCTGCACTTGTACTTTATCATCACTTGTTACAATATTGAAGGCCATATCAAACCTCACTATTATAGTTGTTTTATATGATGTGTTTGATTCTGGAATTTCTTCATCTTGTCTCGTCAACGGCCATCAGAATTCTTTACTTGGTATCATCTAGAAGTCAGAGAGCTTAATTTTCGAAAGAGAAATGGATCTATACTATTTGATTTTGGTACGTGCAGCTACTAAGTATCCTTAGAAAGGATGGACGGTTTGTATTAGTCCTTATAAGCAGGAGATGAGCTGAACTGGACCAGGAACAATTTTGCTATGATCCCTGGTTGTGAGCTGTATTTGTGGCGGCATTGTTCTGAAGGTAAGTTACATGTTCAACTGAATGTTTTAATTTTAAGCTATTTTTTGTTCTCATTAGTTGGTTAAATATATTATTAGTAGAGCACAATTAAGAATGGCATATACTACAAAGTTCACTTGAGTGAGCTGAGCCATTCTTAGCTTGAAGTTTACTCAAGACACTGAGGCGAATTGGGGTGGCATGTCCAACATCTGCACCTCATGGTAGTGAACGTAGAGAATAGATTATTATAATTGGAAAATTAGAGCATGAAACTTTTAGCGTCCCAGGAGCTGTTTGATTGAAAATGAGGAAAAATCCCAATTTAGCGTTAATCTTTGTTCCATCTGGGTCGCCCGTACCTTGTACAGAATGATAAACTCCATCCCCTTTTGCATACAAATATTGATATGCGCTTAGCCTATTAGCAAACTAATTAATAACTTCGCCTTCCGTCATCCCTTTGAACCAATATTTTTGCTTGCAGATGCGGATGCGATTCAACTACTGATAAGCACAATAAGTAAGCTCAGTGGGAACATGTTGGGCGGAAACTCGATGCAGTCATATTCTTGAACTAAATTATAAGAACAAAAAAAACCAAAAAAATATAATCACTTTTTACTTTTGTGTTTGCGGAAAAAAGATGGATGGATGTAAGCTGTGGACAAAACGTACATTTGAACTTTAGTGGGTACGATGCATTGGCTAAGCTTGGGAAGGACAAGTACCTGTCAATTCTTATTCTAGGCACTGCATATGTTTGTATATAAGCACTTCGCATGAAGGACAAGACAGCATAGGCAGTACAAAACAATTCGGCAGTGAAGATAACTAAGAACAAGGTATTTCTTGGCAAACAAAAAGCTCAATGTTCAGTTTGGCTTTGGTGCACACATCATCTTAGTTTGCTTCGAAATCACAAAGCTTTTCCTTCGTTGCTGCCAATGCCCACATCAAACTTGACGCCCTCCCTCTCTTCACAATCTAATTTCCTTCCCAACGGTATAAATATGAAACATTTGGCCTCTAGACACTCCCCTTTTGCACTTCTTTCCTACTATCCGTAAAGCACAAGCACAAAAATTTACATGGGTGCAATCACTACCCTGGCCGACGGCCATGGATGGCTGGACTCGAACCGTCCGTCACCGTGGATTCCTCGTCTTCCTTTGATATGCCGGCAATCACCGTGGATACCTCGACATCTACCCATTCACCGGCAACCACTGGTGGAGGATCTGAGGTACCAGGAGTCCCCCAGCCTGCACTCGGCCACCAAGCATGTGGCCATAGTCATGGACGCGCTCAAAGAGTTCTCCCCAGAGCCACTTTTGTGGGCTCTCTCCCATGTCATTAGGCCAGGCTACAAAGTAACTCTCCTTGGAGTGATGCCTTGGCTCAATCTTCCCCGTAGGATACCTCCTTAATCTTAATTAATTTTGTCCATTAGTCCATATTTAGGTTGTTAATATATAAGATATATCCCATGACTAACTTTTTAATTGAAATTTCTGAATGATCACATCAATTCACAGTCTCATGCAAAACATGGCTAGACGTCTGGACTGTCAACTTTGATTCTTTGAAAGCCTTGGACGAGATGAACGAGTGTAGGAGCGGGAAGTATCAGAAAGTGAGGAGCATAATCGAGCTGTGCCATCGCCACGGGGTAACAAATTAATACTAATTATACTAGTGATCATCCCCGTACCCTTGTTTATATCGCTGTTGGGTAGCTAGGAACAGCGGTTTTAACATATTGTATCCTTTGATGCATGTACAGGTTGTGCCACACATGAAGGTGGTCATGGGTTACCCTCTCAGACTAGTAGTTCTGGAGCAGACCACCAACCTTCATGCCACTTGGGTTGTCTTTGACAGGTCTCTACCATTAATAATTACTCTTATTATAACTAATGTCGATTATAAACCGATTAAATTTGATTTGGTTCGATATACAACTCAATAAAAACTTGATTAAAAGTAATTGAAGTGTGCTTAGTTTTATGTTTATCTATGGTTGAAGCTCAATATATTGTGCAAAAGATTAGTTTTTAGACAGTTAAATTTGATTGTTTTATAAAGTATATCAAACCATTCTTTGTAATTATTTTAAATAATAATATAAGGTATTAACGAATGATTATTTTCCTTTCATATGCAATATGGTGAGATTGAAATATACTAGGAATTTTTTCGTCCACATTAGATCAAGTACCAACTCGCTCAATTCGAACTAAGTAACAAAGAAGCTGAGCTTGAGCCGATTAAAATTCAGCTTGAACCATTTGAAGAAATATATATACAAATTATATCACTCAAATGTTGAGTTTATAATACGCTCAATTAACTGTGTCTATCTTCCACAAAATGTAATGAATTTGATGGTCACAGACACCACAGGAAGAACAGGGGATACTACGCAAAGAGAATGCACTGCAACGTCGTCATGATGAACAACGAGAGGGAAGCTGACATGCTCAAGATGCGACCCATGATCGAACATGGGGAGACGCCCCAGCCTGGGGAATCGCCGATGCCTTTCCCGCCGGGAACAATCATCATAGCGGAGGATTTGAAGAAGGCTCTCAGAGACAAGTGGGAAAGGCTTGACGACAAAGGTGCTACTATTTCTGGAGTCTACAATGTCAGCAGGATGTAACATTTGAGGATAAGTTTATCGCTTGTACTATATGAAGTATTAACATCGAATTTGTCAATAGGGTATTCATCTCAGTGCTCTCAAAAGTGTTGCCATCTTGTTTTGCAAATAAAGATACATAAATTGTGCCGGGCAGTGAGAAAATAGAGCTTCGATTACCTCAAAGTGGGTATTCTTAGGAAGTCGCAACACTAGATTTTTATATTGCAATAAAAGTTTCTCATTAACATCAAACCTTAATAATTATTATACAGAATGTGCCAAGGATTTTAGCATATATGTGAAAAAATAAAAATTAGTTCGCAACATGGGCGACTCAGCTTACCTTTGAGAGACTTGTCAATTCAAACACACTTCGACAGAAACATTAAACGCATAGATGATATGCCACTTCCTAATAGTACCCAAAAAAATCATATTGTCATTGGCACACAAGCTAGAAGAAAATGCTTAGCGTTTCAACAAACATACGAACAAGATCAAGGGCACGTCTGATAGCCAAAAGAAACATAACCAATCAAAGCTGTTTTGATATAGGCTACATAAAGACTGAATCAAACAGCTGCTAGATCCTCAAGAGTTTCATTAGGGGAAAATACTTGTCCATTTATTCTTCTTCTTCGGCTTCTTCCAGCCACTTGACGAAGGGCTCCAAGCCTTTCACAAATGTTTGCCTGCAGGAAATGATACAAAGTAAGAACGAACAGAATTTACTGGCTGGAAAAAAACAGAGATCGTTTTCTATTAACAGAGTAGCTACACCACAATGGCTCTAAATTCTAACCTTCCCTTTGGGTTTGTTCCTTTGCGGAACCAGAGAAGGATGGTATCTTCGGCTAGAACATCCTGGTCATATAGAGATCTAACAATCTCGGGAAACAGCTTCATAAGCTTAGCATCTTCGTAGCACTGAATCTGAACTTTGTAAATGAGTTCCAATTCTAACTTTCCGCTGGTACAGAAAGTGTTCAAGAGTTTGGCCCATGTCTTCACCTATCAAAAGATTACAAATGACAAGCATCGGTGACAATATGCTCCAATGATACTACAAAGAAAATTAAGGTTGCCAAGAGAGCTCAAACCAAAATTTACATGATACAAATGTGTACCTGACGGAGAGCTGAATTAGCATTTTGCTGTTGATTCTTTCCAGACCACTGAACAGCATCCATTAAAACATCCCACAGAATTCTTACAATCTCAATATCAGGCAAATTTGCATCTTTAACCTTTTGTTTCACAGTATCAATCACGTCGGTAATGTCAGCTTCCTCAGCTATCTGAGTTGTCAATGCTGACTTCATTTCCTTCAACCTGACCTCAAATATCTTCTTTTCATTGTACTCGACGAGAGAGGTAAGCTCTTCCTTTCTAAACAGGTTTAAAAAAGTTGAGACATACATATATGGGTCGGTCAATTAATTAAAGTCACCTAATCAATACCTGAAATGCTCAGCAAAACCTTCAGGGGATCGCTTTGCAGAGGGGAAAAAGTCAAGCAAATTGTCTTCCACTTTAGCCCTTTTGAGAAGTGATATCAAATCATCAACACTATTTTCAATCAAATATTCCCTGAAAAAGTCAGTTATGAATGAAAGCACTAGCCCCTTTGCCACAAGGTTGTCTTTAAGAAGAGGCTGGAAGACAGTTTCTGGCGGGAGGCCAGAAAGCTTCTGGGAGAATGCAAGTGCAGTGAAAATAGCAAGCCTCTTCCTTTCTGTCTCCTCAAACAGCTCCAATGACTGAAGAAACCTTTGCATGACATTCTCAAGGTTCTTTATAAGGAAAGGTTTCCTGCGAAGGATTTTCTGAATATAGATGACAGACGGCAAAATGACTTCCCTCTTTGGTTCACACTCTAAAATAGAGTAAGGATGTCGATCTCCCTCATCCGGTTTTATTGTGCCAGGCTGAGTACGCCCTCCAGTAAAGACAACCTACACTTGTAAATATGCATACATATCAAGAGTTTTTCAAACAAAGATGCAGATAGCAATCAAATAACTATTCATATCTAGAGTTTTCAAAACAATACAAAAAATTAAGTGGAAAACTGTAAACATATAAGCAGTACAACTCGCACACAAACTCCCATAAATACCCAGTAACTAGAATTATCATAAATTAGTAAGTAAATTCATGCTGTTTAAGTTTCAAAATGAAAGATAAGCTAAGACCTGGGATAGAGAATGAGTAGAAGTCATTCGGATGTCTGAAATATTATTTTCACCAGATTCAATCTAGAAGCATTTGCTTCAATGCTTCTTCCTGGTTTTCCCAGCAACATGTCAAAATATTATCTATCACACAGATAGACGTAATTTCCCACATGAAGACACCATGGCTATAAACATTTGGAATACACAATAAATTAATCATCATATAAAAATTCACAAATATTGTCATTAGGTTAATATCATAAGAAGATCTTAGCAAGTTATCATTGCTTCCATTTGTTTCAGTTTCATCCCCTGTCAACATCATCATCTATAATATATACCTCCTGGGGCACCCAACTAGGCTAGGATTGACGACAGGGAATTTGTTATTACCAATTAATTCCTCTCTTTCACAACCAAAACTCATGGTCACGGAAAAATAGAGAGGCACATTTTTTGGCTAGATGTCATCCCTGTCAAAACCTCTAAAGAGGGGAGGAAAAGAGATTCCTATAGTAGTGAGTGGTTGCATCCTTCATACAATTGAACTTGTTTACCATTTTCAAAATAAGCCCTTGGATGGACTAGCAAGAAGACACAATACCCAGCAAGTGAGTCGAAGGAACAGAAAGAATAAAAAAAGAAACAAACAAGAATGTGTAATCCCCCTAGCCGCATGTTTATAAAGCATGTTCTAACAGCTTCATCCTGTTCTAGCTAGAAGAAAATACCTTTCCAAGGTAGCCTAGAATTTTTTGACCATAGAGGTATGGGGCTATGACATGCAACAATTAAAGTGTAAAGTAGTGTTAAACATGATGAGAAGTGTGTCCAAAATTAACCATCAACCAATTTTACTGAGTGAATCAAGAAATTCTATGTTATGATACTTACAAATAGGCAATCAAATGAAACACCAACAAATCCCAACTATCAATACTTACATACAAAACTACACTCACATTTCAAATTTAAGATTTGAACAGTACGAAACAAAAAGAGTTAGCTTTATGAAAGGTCAAAAGATGTAAAACAATAGACTAGATTGATGAGAAGTTACCTCAAAGAAGGTGTCGCCATATCTTGAAAAGTTGAGATCCGAAGATTCAATGTTTTTTACCACAAGTTCCTAAAACCAGTAAGCTAAATAAGGCATAGAAAAATAGGATTTGTAACAAAAAAGAAAGTAAAAATAAGTGAGACGCTATCAGCTATATCACAGTGCTAACAACTTTTTCAGCACTACCTGACAATCATCTAAGACAAAAGGGGATCAACATCAGCCAAGTATTATAAGAATTCAATTAAGTAACGTGAACGTAAAAGAAGTTATCGAGGATGGTCTTCACAAAATCCAAAGGGCAACACAATCTTAAAGGCTGTTCACCAACTTTTCATTTCCATGGCTAGATACTTGACACCCCTATTCATATGCGCCAAGTACAAGAGCCATAAATCTTAATATTCAGGCTTCGAAGCACCATAAGAATTGAAGGATTATTTTATTTGCAGCTCCATATTTTAAGTTTTTAACCATGCCAACAACCACTGAAGCAAGATTCTTACAAATATTTCTATGCCATGAAAACCAGAATTAATATTTTCATTTCACAAAAACCAAAAAATTAACTCATAATAAAATTCATACTTTCAGTAATAACAAGCTAATAGCATTCTGCAAGAATCAATACTCACCAGATCACCAGCATTATCCAAGTATATTTGGACCACTGCATCTGCAAAAGATGCAGGGTCCAAAGGAGCAGCTATATTCCGTTTGCGGGTCTTAATCCGCGTGCCGCTGAAACAATCCCCAGTACATAAGTTAGGCTAAAACAGGAAACAAGATTAGTAGCAGAATTGCATACTTCTTCCAAAACAAAAAAAATGGAATAAGGAGAACAAGCTACACATTGAATGTGGACAGTCAAAAGAAAAGCTAGCAAAAGCAAGAGCATGGGTACTAGGAATATCATCCATCACTCAAATTCTGAATTAAAAAGGAGAGGCATTATTATGTCTGACAACATAAGAAACTAATGAACGCATATGAAAAGATGAAGAGACAACAACACATACCCGAGAGTGGGTTTCTCTTTCGAGCTGTCAAAGAGGAGAAGATCAAATTGTTAGCAACCGACCGATTTGCAAAGAGGGCAAACGAATAAAATAAGCATCGACTAAATGATAATTCAAGATCCCAAACTTTGCTACCGAACGCACAAAATTCCCATCAATAACCGTCGAAATCTTGCAATGGAAAACCCATAAAATTCAATCACAGAACAAACTCAAATCCGGGGGGGAAAAAAACACCCAAAACGCAATCTTTCTTCGGCGGAACCAGAAAACCAATCCCGATTCAAAAAAGAAACCACCAAGTTCGCTCTTTCAACCCAAATCCGACCAGAGAAACCCCCAAAAAAGCCGCGAAAAGCTCCAAAATCCGCCGCCCAACAATAACAACGACAAACCAAAAGAAAATTCACAGAAAAAAAAACCAAAAAAAAAAGAGAAAAAAACAAATCATTAATCGGAAAGAAGAGAAGACGAAGTGACGGATCATCACCTCATAAACCTAAGACCGGGGGAGAGATCGAAGGAGATCGCTGGGGAATGACGAGGCTGGGAGAGAGGTTTGCCGAAGACCTTTGTTCCAAAAGAGGCGACTTTTCGGTCTATATAAAGAAGGGACGACCACCAAAGCAGAAGTGAAGAAGCTAAGATTCTGATCTTATAATATCGTATTTATATACGTATTCATTTGTATAACCATTGATTTTAAATAAACACCACCATATATATATATATATTTATGTTATAAATAAATGGGATGGTGTATTTGACCCTAATATGCTTTTTTAAAAATTAATCTTGACACGGGTCCAACTGAGCGTTACAATCTGTGCCTCAAGTTTAGTGACTGTATATTAAGTTGAATGTAATTAGAGATTCCTTTAATTTCAGCCTCCAAATTGCGTGTTTGATGCTATCTAATTTGCAGAGATCAAAAGCTTAAATCACCCTCTTGTGATCTGCGAATGCATATATGCAAAATCAAGAGATGATGATTTGATTGGAGGATTGGATTTAAGGTCCCATTATTGTGTCACTGATGGGATTATATGTACCACATCTGCTTGATCATCACATAATTAATTTACCTCTTTTCTTTTTACATTATTAACCACCTTGATAATTTTAAATCACCTTAAGAACAGTTAATTGAAAGAAAAGCCCGGCATAGTTAGAAACTTATGATGTCATATATTTGTGTGCTTTCATGACATGAAAGGACATTCAGAATTACTGAACTGTAGCTTATCTCGCGACTATGGCATGAAGAAATGAAATACAGACCAAAATTTATTTCCGGTGAAATCTAGCATATGGCGCATATTGAAGAAACAGCTACTTGCTTCACTCTTCGTAAGTTCCTCTTATGATACTTTTCTTGCAAGGTTCTTCAGGCCACAACCTACACATTTAAGAGTAACCGTATTTGTGGTTGGATCGGGTTTAATGTGAAAGTTGACATCCAGTAAATCCCTTATACGTCTAAGGGTTTCTATGGCATAAGGTGTGAGCTTTCCAACACGAACTTTGGAGACGTCTTGGGGGCAGAGAGCACAAAGTAAAAACAAAAAACCCTGAAAGAAATAACATGGGCAAATTTCAGATGCTTCAAATTGTGCAAATAAAAGTACAAATTGTATACCTGGTGTGTTGAATCAACCACTCCTCCTTGTTCTATCTCTTCGAGTAGCAAAGAAGCAGCTTGAACTCCGAGTTCCTCAGGGGGAGTCAGCTCAGGCTTCTCATCTTCATCAATGTTCTCTGATACATCCTCACTGGCGTCACTCACTGCAATGTCAGCTGATATTAAGCATCCAGTTGTGGTTTCTGCTACTAAGGAAATCCCATAACCGGGTGATCAGTTGAAGTTGCAGACATTCATAAGGATTATCATACAAATAACTTCAGTAAAAAAAAGGCTATCAAACAGCTAAAAAAAATGTTAAAAATGGAACCAAGTGTATACCTTCCAGCAGCAGGACCCAATTTATGGCCAGTAAAAATATGAACATCAGGAATAAGACGATTAAATATCCCGGGTGCAGCATATCTCATTCGTTTTTCAAAATCAGGAGATATTTTTGTGATAAATGTAACTCCTCTAATTGACTTCACCATGCCTTCATCAATCCATGTGACTACCTGGATAAATACAAAAATCATACACTATATTGTAGTTTATGGTTTAAAAATACAAGATTATAATCAAATGTTTCCCAGTATGTCATTTCTATTTCTCTAAGAGACTCGCTGATAAACTATCGTGCACAATAGGAACTTTAAGATGAACTTCACCCCCGCCAAGTGGAGGAGCTCCACGCCTTTCAATTTTCAATTCCAAACCTTCCAAAAGAACTCCAAAATGTTTGAGGATGTGTATAGTAGTTGTTCGGAAAGTATCTACACATCGATCCTTTGAATCGTTTGTAATGCCTGAAAAGGATCATTCCCATTTTTTGTGACCAACAGCATAAAATCACGCAAGTATAATGATCTCCAAGCCAAGGGTTCATATTAGTAGAGCAATAATAATAATAACCTGCAAGTGAATACTGTCTACAGGATAAACAAAAACAATCCATTAAGTTACCACATAGCATGAATCAGAAAACCATGATATGAATAAGTCACAGAAGAGAAAAACCTGTCAGCCCTATCGAAAGTGGGTTTTTTCCAAAGAGCCCCAGCACAATCAATGGTTCCAAGAAATACCCAATTGAGTGGCTGACACCACAGTTGTGAACCAAAAGCTTCCCACCAATTACAATCCCAGGCTTGTGTTTAAGTTTGGTTCCTACAAATTTTGATTTAGACAAAATCAGTATAACAACACTAAGGGAATTTTCCAAGAAAAATTCAAATGCCGTTTACTAAACTTACCTGTTTCGTTGATCTCAATAGTACAATCATCACAAACCTTCTCGACCAGCCGAAGTAATGAGATCTCATGAGCTCGAAGTCCTGGCCAAGAGTCATTATTTCGTATGTCTTCAATGATTATTGGTGTAGATGAAAGTGTTGCCAAGAGAAGACGCTGACAGAAATGCTTGCTTCCCTTGAGTCGTGTATAAGAAGCTTTAACCATGCTCGCAAATTTTTCTGTAAGCTTGCTCTATAAAAGAATTGGCACAGAAAATTGAGGCCCCTTTAACACCTGAAGGTTCAGGGCACCAAAGTTAAGATAAGAGGAAATTCACTCAGGACTATGATATCAAGCCAATAAATTTATTAAACTGGGACCAAAAAGGTTTAACCTATATGGCAGACGAAATATACAACCTATTACTCGCTCTGGACATGCTTGGAAAAAGATGTAAGCATCAAGTCCAAGCCTCATATCATGTCTAATTGGACATGCTGGAAATGTGATTTTTTCTACTGTTAATGGGCCATACTTGTTATGTCAAGAAAAACAGCATGATTTAAAAAATAAAAATACCAAACCCCTAACCAACTTAATTAAGATGAATACAAAGCAACAACAGAACTTAGGGCTGGTTTGGCTAGTAAGAAAAAAAAACGGATGCGAGAAAAAAAAAAGAAAAGAAAAGAAACAGAAATTAATTTTCCTACCATTTTCTCTCATGTGTTTGGTTAGAAAGAAAAGAAAATTTGCACAGCATCATTCTAACTTTCTCTCATTTCCTTGCATTTATTTGGGAAAATAGTTGTGAAGAGGTTTTCCACCATGATAAAAAACAAATTTCCCTTTCTCACATCTTCTTGCAAACCAAACAAGCAAAATGTGCGAAAAGTACACTTTTCTCGTATTCTATTTTATTTTTATTACAATCCAGACCTTTACAGAAACGACATAACTAAGTTAATCAACAGCTAAACTCTCAAATTTAAAAAAAACGCATTTTAAAAAAATAAATAAAACTTACACATGATTAAAAGACCCAACTGTTTAAAAACATAATCAATTTAGGATCCGTGACCATAAACTAATTAGACATAATCAAAACAATTTTTCATTTTTTTTCAAAAAAAAAATGAACCAAAAACACATTCAATTTCCTGCATAGTGCACCAATTTGATCAGAATGACTTCCCAGAATTCAATCATTTCCTGAAAATCCAACAGCCCACATAAAAAGTAAACTCTCACTTTAGAAGACCCCAAAATTCCCACTCCCAGCAAACAATTCCACAGGAACAAATAGTAATTACAGACATATAGTGATCAGATAGAACACATTAAAAAAAAAAGATCAATTTCCTACCCAGTAGTGGAGGGGCGGGGGGAAGAAGAAAAAAGTGAGAGGACTAGTAAGGAATTGGAGGGGCAGGAGTCATGGAGGTGGAGGAAGAATGAGAAAAAAGCTACAGTTGTGGGCAGAGGAGCGGGGAAGGAGGAGGTGAGGGAAAGGAAGAGAGGGCAGCGCAGTTGTGGATGAGGAAGGAAGGTGAAGGAAGGGAGAGGAAGGCGGAGAGTACCTGCAATGTCGGTGCCGCCAACGGCCGGCGACGAGAGGTAATAAGCGGGAAGAGAGAACGAGGGGAGGCGCCGGCGGCAGGGGCCATATAAATTTCTTTTTTCTTCTAATTTCTCTCTATTTAAACAATTTAAACTTTTAATAATATCTATGCACCAGCCATATAATTCTATATAATTGAGTTGAATTAAACAAATAAAAACAGGCAACGACCTTAAAAAATAGTACCAAACTCTCTCAATTTTTAACCACTTAATTAAAATTAATCACATTACACACAAATTTCCCTTGTCATGTTATTTATATATAATAATTATTATTATTAGGATTTTTTTATCAAAAAATGAGAGAACTAATACATCATAATTGCCAAAAATAAATAATTTATTATAATATCAAAAACACCTTTCGTTAAAAAAGTAATACTTTTTTAAATAAAAGCCGCTGGCCAAGGTCTCTGGTGGCCGATGACGATGGAAAAGGGTGATGTGCCTGTCTTTAACCACATCTGGCCACCCACCGTCATAGGCCGACAATAACCTTATAAAGAGTTTCTTTTTATAAAATAACTCACGACAGCTAGGTTTAGGGCTATTGTTGGTGACTTTTTTAAAAAATAAATAAATAAATTTGCCATCACCCCTAGGTTGAGGACAACCAAGATCCGACTGCCTAGGTCTTGGGTAGCTAGGGAGGCCAGCCATGCCTGAATTTTTTTTGAAACTTTTTTAAGTGATGGTATTTTAGAAAATTCAAGTTTTTCACCTTTTTTATGATAATTAAGAATGATTTTTTCACCATTTAGTAATATCAAAAACATTATCTTTTTTCTGGTAAAAACCTCTATTAATAACATAATAAAAAGGCCCCTCCATTCTTCAATGCCTATCATAGTAGTTGTAAGCCATGGAAAGAGGAAGATCTCATAGCTTATATTTATTTTTGTTTAAGAGGAAGATCTTGGTGCTTATATCTATTGTTTTATAAATGACTATTGTTCCTATATAGTTCGAATTATTTGTGGGATATTACTCGATTGAAATTTGGATTTAGTTTATATGTACATAAAAAGCTCAAATACGTAAATGCTGCCGGAGAACGAACTTGAATGTCGCAAAATTCCAACTGATACCAAATCAGTTAAAAACATGTCTTTATTGTGATTTATGTTGAGTTTATATTGGCTGCACGGAAGTTTTTTTACCCTCTATTTCTTTTCACTCTCCTAAATAATGATTATATATAATGATATCGTGATTATTTTCGTTCACAAAGAATGAAATTGCCGATTAACCCGAATATTCTAATTTATTCTATGTAAACCATCAACTTTTGGAATTTTTAAACTTGTTTGTCTATAAGTCCTCCTACCTGTCTTGAGGCACTGTCTTCGGCTATAACAGGGCCCATGTCTGGGTTGTCCGAAGCTTTCATGTTTACAACAAATATAGGGCTAAGTATTTTATTTGCTCAATAATTTTTCGTTTTAGCTTCTTAATGACTTCTACTAGATATATTTACGTTCCATAAACCAACATCGGAGGTGTATAATGTCCAAGTCGGATTAGAGGCACATACATGCTTGATAGGGGAGATTCTAGGGGTTGTATCTTTTCTCTACGTGAATGATGTTGAAACCAACTGTACTATACTCGTATGATTTATAAAGGGAGAATTGTTGGCGTCCATTGTCAAATGATGAATATGATCGGTTCGTCCTATTTTGAGGGCCCAATAGCTTTTATGCTTTTTTTCTAACACTTAGATATGAAAAAATAATTTTCTCATATTTTGTTGTTTGCACGTATTTATCCGGCCACATGTATTATTTCTGAAGAATTAGTCCATGCTATTCTAAAACTGTCAGAGGAGATTACAAGAGAAAAGTCTCTGTCATTCAAAATTGAAGGAGAGAATTTGGGTGGAAAATCCTAACGGTTTATGATCCTACGCCTCTAATCTCGAAACAAAAGAAGTGTGGAAAACTCTATAAAAGACAAAGCCCGACGTATTGGAAAAGGGGGGCTCGTACGCTAAAGGAAAAGAATTTTGCCAGAAGAAAAGCCGAGGGAGGAACCCCTCACCGGATATGCCCCGGTGACCCTTACCAACACCCGACCGATCACTACCCCTTTTATGGCCATGAATCCTTACCTAAGATTCAAACTTTCCACTTGCCAGAGCCACCGGCGAAGGAGTCGTGTTGCTTTGAAGTGCTGCCGAGTGCTACCAAGATCGCCACATCCTCAGAGTCCAGCCCCATTGTTGTTGTGCAGACTCGCCAAAATCCTCATCGAGTCAAGAATTCCAGAAGAATTGTTGCTGACAACAAAAGCTGCTCTTTGCCAGAGGCTTGGATGAAGAAGACGTCTGTTGCTGCTATCCCGTTTGGAGTTGCTGCTTTGTTCCTGGCCGCCGTGGATGCTAAAGCATTTCACGCCTTTGTAGTTGAAGCCCGTCATTGATCTGTTTTTGAGCCGCCAAGAAGAAGATGCCAGAGCCTTGCTGCTTTGGAGTTTGCCGGATCAACAACCATCAGCCAAGCCGTCGACTCGAAGGAGTTCCTGAAGCGCTGCCACTGTGCTGACTAGGAGTCCCACTATCAGGTTCCTGCCGCCGTTGTGAAACTGATTGTTTTTCAGAGGAGGGTTGCTGCCGTCCGTCCAAGGAAGAAGCCGCTACCCCTTGCATTGCTGATTACCATGGAACGTAGCCTGTTGCCATAAAAGATTACTGCTTTGCTACCGCCGCTTGTTGCCGAAAAGGAAGCCGCCCATCACTGCACTACCGCTGACCATAGGAGAAGACCACCGTCGCCAGAATTTTGCCACGAAGTAACCCATCTTAGCAGTCCGAAAATAGAGCAGTAACAGCAGCAAAAACCAGATTTCACCGCCATTTTCCGATCACCTCCGGAAAAAGCAACAGTTGTGGGGAGCGGGGAAGGAGGAGGTGAGGGAAAGGAAGAGAGGGCAGCGCAGTTGTGGAGAGGTGGATGAGGAAGGAAGGTGAAGGAAGGGAGAGGAAGGCGGAGAGTACCTGCAATGTCGGTGTAAAACCCACGATTCGAGTTAGGGTTTTATATTCAGAACCGGTCGGGTCGACCGTTATTTTTCGAGTTGAGTCAGTTTCAGGACACGTGTACCGAGCCGACGCCGGTCGCGTGTATGAGCTATGAGGGTCATGCGTACCCAAGTATATGATGATAACGTCATGAACACAGCAGAACAGAATGAGTTATCA